>BPLR01000619.1:0-93777 GCA_021605095.1 Caerostris extrusa
TAATCTACATGCATTTGAAGAATTAATGTAATTTTGTTAGATTTTGTTTAATCATATGATTAATTAACATAATTTTATAATTATGTTAATCATCATTGTCGCGACGGGCCGATGTTGTGGCAATGCCGTTTGCCTACTGGCAGACTCCGAAACATGAGATGCATTCTTTTCTACATGGTACTCGAACCCGAAACTTGTGGGGCTACAGCGCTAGTCACTCAGCCATCAGGCCCCAATTGTGATAATAAGGAATATTAATTTTTAAAAATAGTTCCGCTAAAATTGAATTGGAATAAGTAATATGGACGCTTTTAAGTCAATTGTAGAGACTTGTTTTGAATATTTGCTTTTGCAAATCTTGTAAAAATATAATTGTATACGTATAATAAAGGGAGTCTTCTTTATTGGGAAAAGAGCCCTTGGTGGATCAAAGTTATTTGCAATACTGGTTGGTTTTGAGAGGAAAGATATTTTCTTTTACGGGGTAGGGTTGTAAAGTCTTATGCCCAACGATCTACAGCCATATTTGACCGGGACCCTACGATAAAGCGGATTCGAACCACTACAAATATCCATGGCATCGCGGGGACACGAACTCGAAACCTGTGGCACCGAGCGCCAGAGCGCTAGACACTCGGCCATCAGGCCTTATTGCAAAATTTAATTTATGTTACAGTTTAGAATTTTTGTTAAACATAGTTTAATTTTGCTTTATCTTCCATAAAATTCGTCAGATAATATAGAAAGATTAGTGAGGCCTGATGGCCGAGTGGTTAGTGCTGTGGTGCTGAGGGCACAGGTTTCGGTTTCGAGTAGCAGCGGTGCCATGGATGTTTGTAGTTATACGGAATCCACTTTAAACAGTAGGTACATGTCTAATAGGAGCATAGAGCGTTGTAGAATTAGTGTTACTCTCATCCGTAGCATATCTTCAAGTTACACGTGCCCCCGGATAGATAATTGTCAAGATAATTGAAGATTGTGATTTTTAAAAAAAAGCTATCTTTATTTAATTTAGATTTGAGGATTAAATTTGGCACTATTTCAACACATTTTTAAAATTGAAATTTGAATGTAGTGCTCTTATTCACCTATTAAAATAAGGATTGAATTTTTTTTTCTTTCATTTTAATTGGATTTAGTAAGATTGGTTTGCGATAGTGAAAAACCTTACTTTTTTATCTATTCTTACCTAGCTATTTCTCTCTTATTAAGAATTATTTTTTGATTAATTAGGATTTTGATTTTTATAAGCTCTTTTATTTTAATTAACCTAACTTTTGCTACCATTTTCATTTTATTTTACATCTCTTACTTTAATGCATCAATACTAATTTCCATTTCTTCCTTTTTTTTAAATTTTAAACCTCCATTAGACAGTTTTCTTTAAATCCTATCGACTAATCTAAAACACTGGATGTTATTTTTGTCCAATCTGTTCGTCAGATAAAGCACTTTTAAAAGATTAAAACTTTTGTGAAATTTCATTACTCGAGCTTCCATTATAATTCTGCTTCTCAGCAATTGGGAAAAAAAGAAAAATAGATTAAATTCTTAAAGCTCAGATTCTAACATTAAATTAACTTTTTTCAAAGTCAATTTTAAGAGAAGAGAGAGAGAGAAAAAAACTCTTTCTTTTTTTTTTCCAAGAGAATTTCAACAATTTTTTCTCTAATTTTTTTTTTTTTTTGAAAGGAAGAATACTTTTTTTTTTTCTTTTTTTGTTCTTTATCATGGAAAACAAAAGATATTTTAGTTTTAAAGAAAAAAAAAAAAAAAAAAAAAGGCTTTTGTAGGAATTTTGAAAAAAAGCATGTAACTCAAGACTCAAAAAAAATGGACTTGAAATCTCGTGTTTCGTATGTAAATTATTGTTTTGCCGTGTTTTTCTCTGAAAGTGTCGGGTTTCTTTAAGAATACTGTTTCCTGTTTAATTTTTTTCTATTAAAGCTGCTAGCTCACTTTTGTATGTCTTTTTAATTTTTTGTAGTTTTTTAAGCTCACTAAGTATTTTTTTATGGTTAATCTACATGCATTTGAAAAATTGATGGGATTTTTTACGTTTTGGTTTAATTATATGGTTAATTAATTATCATAATTTTATAATTATGTTAATCATCATCATCATCATCATCGGCGTAACAGTCTCTAAGTGGGCGAGAAGGCCGTCTGCCTGCTGGCAGATATCGAGACAGGTGATGTTTTCTTTCACGGGTTAGGGTTGTCAGTTCTACGCCCAACAGACATGTGATTTACGGTTTAAAGTGGATTCCGTACTACTATAAACATCCGTGGCACCGCCGGGAACCTCGAACCCGAGTAGCCACTCGGCCATCAGGGTTCCAGTCTTGAATTTTTCCTGCAGGCCGTCAGGTAATACAAAAAGATTGTTGGGGCCTGATGGCCGAGTGGCTACTGATCTGCTGCTGGGTACCCCATGCTTCGGGTTCGTGTCCCGGCGGTGCCATGGATGTTTATAATGGTACGGAATCCACTTTAAACCGTAGATCACATGCCTGTTGGGCGTAGAACTGACAACCCTAACCTGTGAAAGAAAACATCACCTGTCTCGATATCTGCCAGCAGGCAGACGGCCTTCGCCCACTAAGAGACTGTTACGCCGATGATGATTAACATAATTACAAAATTACGATAATTAATTAACTATTTAATTAAACTAAAAATAAAAAAATTACATCAATTTTTCAAATGCATGTAGATTAACCGTAACAAAATTGATAATGTACTTAAAAACTACAAAAATTCCGAAACATACAAAAGCGTCGTAGTTGATTTAAGCAAAAAATTAAGCAGAAAACAGTATTCTTAAAGAAACCCGAAACTTTGAGAGAAAAACAGGGGAAAACAATAATTTACATACAAAGCACGAGATTTCAAGTAAATTTTTTTGAGTCTTGAGTTACATGCTTTTTCAAAATTCCTGCCTTTTTTTTTTTTTTCCCTTCAAAACTAAAATACTTTTTTGTTTTCCGTGATAATAAAAAAAAAAAGAAAAAGTATTCTTCCTTAAAAAAAAAAAAAAGTTGAACAAAAATTTTGAACTTCTCTTGAAAAAGAAAAGGTTTTTTTTCTTTCTCTTTCTCTCCCTCTCTTAAAATTGACTTTGAAAAAGTTAATTTAATGTTAGAATCTGATTTTTAAGAATTTAACCTATTTTATTCTTTATTTATTTTTTTTTTACTAAATTTTTGCAGAGTGCTGAAAAGCAGGATTATAATGAAAGCTCAGAGTAATGAAATTTCACAAAAGTTTTAATCTTTTAAAAGTTCTTTATCTGACGAACAGATTGGATAAAAATAACATCTAGTATTTTAGATGGTTGATAGGATTTAAAGAAAAGTTTCTAATGGAAATTTAAAACTTTTAAAAATGAAGAAATGGAAATTAGTATTAATGCATTAAAGTAAGAGATGTAAATTAAAAGAACTTCTAAATTAAAAATCATAATTAATAAAATAATTCTTAATAAGAGAGAAATAGCTAGGTAAAAACAGATAAAAAAGTAATGTTTTCGACTATCGCAAACCAATCTTACTAAAACCAATTAAAAGTAGAGAATAAAAATTCACTTCTTCTGTTAATGACTGAATAAGAACACAAAATGAAAATTTTAATTTTAAAAATGTTTTGAACTAGTGCCAAATTTAACCCTCAAATCTAAATTAAATAAAGGTTGTTTTTATAGATTAAAATCACAATCTTTCTACATGTTGTGCTAATGCAGCTGGCAATACAGAAGTTAATCTTTATGCTGTAAGCAAGTGATGCACCGCTGTTACTCATTTAACACTACCCAGGGGCACGTGTAGCTTGAAGATATGCTACGGACGCAAGTAATACTACTCGTTTTAACTGGTTTTTAGTAAGATTGGTTTACGATTGTCAAAAACATTACTTTTTTATCTTTTTAACTGGTTATTATTTTTACCTATCTACACTATGTGGAAAGAAAGTGACGGGACACGACACTATAAAGACATAAACCCATATTTATTAAAATTAATAGGAGGTAGGGCCTCCTTTGGCTGCGATCACAGCTGCAACCCTTCTGGGCATGCTTTCCACTAAATTAGCCATAGTGGCAAGAGGAATTTCCTTCCAAATGTTTAACAGGAAGTTCCATATTTCGGGCTTGCTTTTGGGGAGTGGGGTGCAGGCCCTCAACCGACGGTCCAATTCGTCCCAGAGATGTTCAATTGGATTAAGATCAAGGGCTCTGCGCCGGCCACTCCATGCGTTTAACGTTGTTGTTCACATACCAATCAAGAGTCCTTCTTGTAACATGGCATGTTGCGTTGTCGTCTTGATACCAGCAATCATCCATACCGTACGTTGCCCACAAGGTAGGAAGGACATGATTGTCGAGAATATCACGGTATCTATCGGCATTCATCGCACCATCAACCTTCACCAGTGGGCCAGCCCCATACCAGGAGAAACAGGCCCATACCATCAATCCTCCTCCACCAAACTTTACAGTTGGGACGACATACTCGGGCAAAAGGCGTTCTCTTGGTAAACGCCATAACCCAAACACGTCCATCGGAACGGAAAAGGGTAAATCGTGAAGGAAAGGACGCGTTTTCAGTCATCCAGAGTCCAAGTATGGTGGTCTTTGGCCCATCGAATGCGCGCTTTCTTGTTGGTTTTCGTAATCAAAGGCTTATGGGCCGCCGAACGTCCAGTGTAACTTAACTTATGGGCGATACGAAGAATCTTGGTCGAAACGTCCACACCTGTGGCTTGTCTAAACTCATTAGCGATGTTATCCATGGATGTTTGACGGTTACTTCGAATCTCCCTGCCGAGCACCCGCCGGTCCCTGCTGGTGAGAACTGTAGGTCGTCCACTTCGGGGTTTGTTCTGACAGTGTCCCTCATTCTTGTAGCGACACACAACACGTGCTACAGTTGATTTTGAGCAGTTACGGAGACTGGATATCTCCCTAATTGACACCTTGGCAAGATGCAATCCAACCAACACACCTTTCTCGAACTCAGACAACTCTTCCCGTGGCGGCATCTTGACAAAATACAACTCTAGTCGACTCCACAGAGTATTTATAGGATATGGCTGACACGTGATACCTATTATTGCGCATGTGTCAGCTGTATTGTCGACTTTTCTACTTTTCGAGGGGTGTTCCGTCACTTTCTTCCAGATAGTGTATTTCCTTATTATTTAAATTTGTTTTGATTAATTATGATTTCAATTTCAAAAGTTTCTTATTCTTATTAACTCCATTTCCTTTAAATCATGAAACCACATGGGTTCTTGGGCTTGGTGTAGAGGTCAATCCAGAGGGGATAAGAAAAACAACATTTATTCTAACAAAATCTTTCCTTTTTCAATTCCTTCTATTTGTTCACTCTCTCCCTCTATATATCTTGTTCAAATTTTCAATCGATCATAAAATACTTTTTATTCAGCCACTCAAGTTCGAATACATTTTTTTTCAACTTGTGGTGGATGGCACTGGATGTTAATACAGTTTTTCCGAATATTAATTCAGTAATTAAATTTAATTCATTAAATTTAGTTTTTTTTTTTTAATTTAAAGAAGATTAAAATCACATAATATTAGATTTAAAGAAGAAAGAATTTAGATCAGTAGATGGCGCCAGATAAAAATAAAAAAGTGAATGAATATTATTTATAAAGGACTTTCTGCGACATAGTGAAAAAAAGTTGGAATTGACTTTAAAAAAAAATTTTTTTTTATGTTACTTGTTATTTAATCCGACAGAATTTTCCCCTTTTTACATATTTTAGCAGAATACTTTCACAAAGTTATCTCTAAAGCAACTAAAATTTTGTTACTTCAAATTAAACCCATGCGTTAGAAAAGTTGCTACTACAGACCATAAACACTAGGCCATAATTAATTCCAAGAAATCCACAAACTCACTCAACCAAAAGATCCGATGAACACTTTTACCCCGGGGCTCTTTAAAAACCGATAACCATTCACCCCAGTTTGTAAACCACCCGCTCTGTTAACAACCCTTCACATTTCTTCCGCAACAACCACCACCAGCTCAGTTACTGTGGGACAAGCAACGAAAGTAAATAACAAAAATAACCATGCTACTGTATGGTCCGTTAAACCTACAATAAACCCCCTCTTTCCACGCCACTTTCATCGGTGATCTCCCTCCCCTACGCCCACCAGTAGACGATCAACCCACCCCCTACCACCCCAAATCTCTTCCTGAGTCGTTAGGTCGCAGAATTGCCTCCATTAACCAGGAAGAAATCCGGTTTGACGTCCGTTCAAGCAGCCACTCATAGAAGCCGGACTTCGCTTTTTCCCCATTTTTTCCCCCTTCTCTTTTCTCCCTCCCTTTCGAACATCTTGAGTAAGGAAAATGTCCCTCTACTTTCCGAAGAAGGCCAGTTTTTTTGTCGATGCAGCGCTATAGGAATCCGCCATCAGCAGTTTTCCCTGCAGGTGACTTATTTTGGGATAGAGATAGGACATGAAAAGGATTTTTGGAAGATTTTAAAATACGATGACAAGCTTATTGAATTTATTATTATTTCTACGCAATGACTTTTTTTTATATAATAAATAAGTATTATAAATTGATACATTAATGAAAACAAAGCATACTTTCGTACTTTATTAATGTATCAATTTATAATATTATGCATTATTAAATTAAAATTTACACATGTTTAATTATTAAACACAATATCTTGGTACCTGTAGATACGTGTTTCCTTTCTATGGGCACGCTCGTAAAATTCTCGTATCTTAAATCAATTTTGTAAATTGATATGAATTGAGTGAAACTAAATTGTTTGAGCTACCCAAAAACAAATAAAACTTTTCTAAGAAAGCCAGTTTTATTATTTCTTAATTATTATATCTACCCCAGTCTTATAAATAAATTTTATAAATTGAGACATTAATAAAATTCTAAAAAGTATGCTCCGTTTTTAATTATTACACACAATATCTTGGTGCATTGAAATACGAGTATCCATTTTATGACCAAGCTCGTATCTCAAATCAATTTTCGCCGTCGATATTCGTATATTAATTGAAATGTAACTAAATGGTTTCAGCTACCCAAAAACATATAAAACTTTCCTAAGAAGGCAAGATTTTTGTGGATGCAGCAGTATACGAATCCGCCATCAGCAGTTTTCCCTACAGGTGACTTATTTTGAGATAAAGATATGGCATGAAAGGGATTTGTGGAAGATTTTAAAATACGATAAATAACGCCAGTCTTTTTTATATAATAAATAAATTTTTTGAATTGATACATAAGTTATAAAGTATGCTTTATTTTTAATTATTAATACTGTGTTCAAAAAGTAAGATCAATTTTCAATTTCAATTTAAATTAAATATGGTATTTCAGTTGGTATGTTCATTTTCAATTCAATATGACATATTCATTTTTGGCGAAAAAGTCATTAAGAATCAATGCAGTGGGAGCTGGTGCATTCAGTGTTTTCGGTGCTAATCTAGATTTGACGCTTTTCAGGCACAAAACATCTCTTAAATTGGAATTTTGAAACTCCAACATCATCAGCAAGGTCTCTAATTGTAAATGGATGGTTTGCAAGCACTAAATCTTTAATTTTTTGGACGTGAGCTTCGTCGGTTTGAGGTTGGTTGTCAACCAGAGGGTTCTTTTCACCATGATCTCCTCCCCACACCCACCCTCGTCTTTGCAGCAGTAGACGATCAACCCACTCCCTACCTCCCCCACAAGAATTCATCCATACAAGTTACTTGTTTGTTGTGACTTTTCACGTCTAGAAGTCGCCATTGTTTTTTTTTAGTTGGTCATATGGAAGAAAAAAATTGAATTTTATCTATATGTTTATTTACTTATTTAAATAAACAGGAAGAAATTCCTTCTCTAATACCTAAAAATATTCACCTTTATTTAAAGAGTTTTTATAAAAAAAAAAAATCCATGCCAAGCATTCTTAAATAGGCCAATAATAAAGTCAGTCGAAAATAATCTTAATTGAATTGGATATACTGGATACAAATAATATGACACATTTTCACTCTATTAATATCTTAATGGCTCTTGAGCTAGGTACCACAGGTGTCGGGTTCGAGTTCCGTCTGTGCCATAGATGTTTGTACTGGTTCGGAATCCACTTTAAACGGTAGGTCCCGGTCTAATAAGATCGTATAGCATTGATGAAGCAATATTACTCCGCGACCGTAACTTATCTTCAAGTTACATGCACTCCCTGGATAGCGCTAAGTGAGTAACGTCAGTGCAGCCTTGGTATGGAATAAAAGATAACTGTATAAGAATTTATCAGGTGTGTTGTGATTGGTAATTATCCTGTTGTGTGTGGGTAAGGGGTATTTCCTTTATTTTTTGTATGAATCCAGGAATGGTAGATAACCCCTCCCGGTCACACGGTCAGGTCCATTTTTGGAGTTTTTGCGGGTAAAAAGGAAGATTTTGAAAGCAGAGCGAACGATCTGCGACAGTGCGTGAGCCTGGTACACAATTTTTGCTGCGAGAGTGGCTACTTGGATAATTTATAACATAGATCTATGTCCATCTTTGAATTTGTGGGGAGCATTCTTTTTTGTTAAAAGGTTTTGAGGCTACTGGTAAATCACTGCCTACCCACTCATGGGAATATTTCATTTGAGGTATGCGTAATATTATGATTGCTTCTCTATAAACATTTTTTATTTAGTCTGTTTCAAGTGCCAATGTAAAGATCCTAAATTTGGTGGTAATTATATATATTAGTATTCATTAAAAGTAAAGGAAAATAGTTTGTTTCAGTATTCATTTTCGTATTTTTATTAATTGTTTTTATATTAATGTTAAATTATTTGGCCGTCCTACGAGTATACGTAGACTAACGGCATCCTTTCTATGTCGGTTTTAACAAGCTGCATTAGAAAAAAAAAATCTTTCCTGTTTATTTATATCAACTGAATGAAATAATCAATAATAATAAATAATCAACCATTTATATCAACAGCACTTTTCCCTTTTACATATTTTAACAGAATCCTTTCACAGAGTAATTTCTAAAGCAACCAAAATTTTGTTACTTCAAATTTAACCCATGCGTTAGAAAAGTCTCTACTACAGACCATAAGCACTGGGCCATAATTAATTCTAAAAATCCACAAACTCACTCAACCAAAAGATGCGATGAACACTTTCTCCCGGGCTCTTTAAAAACCGATAACCATCTACCCCGGTTTGTAAACCACCCTCTCCGTTAACAACCTTTCACATTTCTTCCGCAACAACCACCAGTTCGGTTACTGTGGACAACAACGAAGTAAACAACAAAAAACAACCATGCTACTGAATGGACCGTTAAAACCTACAATAAATCCCCTTTTCCATGCCACTTTCATCGGTGATCGCCCTCCCCTACGCCCACCAGTAGACGATCAACCCCACCCTTCCTCCCCCCCAAATCTCTTCCTGAGTCGTTAGGTCGCAGAATTGCCTCCATTAACCAGGAAGAAATCCCGGTTTGACGTCCGTCCAAGCATCCACTCATAGAAGCCGGACTTCGCTTTTTCCCTTTTTTTTCAATCCCTTCTCTTTTCTCCCTCCCTTTCGAACATCTTGAGTAAGGAAAATGTACCCTCTACTTTCCTTAAGAAGGCCGTTTTTTTTGTCGATGCAGCGGTATAGTCCGCCATCAGCAGTTTTCCTGCAGGTGACTTATTTTGGGATAGAGACATGGCATGAAAGGGATTTTTAGAAGATTTTAAAATACGATAACAAGCGCATTGACTTTTAAGTGTTATTATTTCTACGCCCTATCTTCTATTGTGTAATGAATAAATTTTATATATTGATACATTAATAAAGTTCTAACATATGCGTTGTTTTTAATTATTACACAGTATCTTGGTACTTTTAGATACGAGTTTCCATTCTATGTCCGAGTTCGTAAAATTCTGGTATCTCTAATCAATTTTCCCTATCCATATTAATACAAATGAAACTATATCGTTTTAGCTACCCAAAAATAACGTTATTTTTTATAATAATGCACAAACATTGAATACATAATGAACAAATATTGTATATACACAAAATCAATACGTGTATACATGCATTAAAAAAATTAAATTAGGTATTATTTAAATAAAGCATTTATTAATCATAACAGAAGCTTTCCTTTTATTTAATACAACAGATTTTTTTTTCTTTTGTGTATTCTAACAGAATCCTTATTTCACAAATTAATTTTTAAAGCAATTGCTATTTCAAGAACTCATGCGTTAGAAACGTTACTACTATTAGTTAGTGATACTAGGGTATAATTTTTCAACAAATAAAGCATTTATCAATTATAACAAAATCTTTCCTTTTATTTATTGCAACAGAATTTTTCCTTTTTCTGTATTTTAAAAAGAATCCTTCCACAAAAACAAAATGTTGTTATTTTGCATTTAACCCATGCTTTAAAGAATTGCTATATAATTAATTCCAAGTAATCCACAAACTCACTCAACCAAAAGAGATCCGATGAACACTTTCCCCTGGTTCTTTAAAAACCGATAACCATCAACCCCCGTTTGTAAACCATCCTCTCTGTTAACAACCCTTCACATTTCTTCCGTAACAACCACCGCCAATTCAGCTACTGTGGACAACAACGAAAATAACCATGCTACTGAACGGACCGTTAAAACCAACAATAAATCCCCTCTTTCCACCCCACTTTCATCGGTGATCTCCCTCCCTACGCCCACCAGTAGACGATCAGCCCACCCCCTACCTCCACCCCACGCCCACCTCGTCTTGGAGCAGTAGACGATTTACTGCTGCTACTGTCTGTATTGGTGCAGAATCCACATTAAGCCGTATGTCCCGGTCTTATATGACTGTAGAGCGTTGGGCGTAGGGCTGACAATAGAACAACGTAAAGAAGTCAGTGTCACGGAGCCAAGTCAGATTTCTACCTACGGGTGCTCCATTACAACAGAAGCTACTCCTTTCCAATGAACGCGTGACAACACGAGTTCGTGGGCTTGGTCTAGATGTTGCTGTCTACCAAATGGGATAAGAAACAACAACAGTAACAGAAGAGTTTAGAGGACAACAATATCCCAGCGGTGCCATGGTTGTTTGTAGTAGTTCGAATCCACTTTAAGCCGTAGGTCCTGTCTAATACGACTGTAGAACTTTGGTCTGACAAACCCTACCCCGTAAAATAGTCAGCGTCATCAGTACTGTAGTTGTTCAAACCGTTGTAGACACTGTTTCGAAAACGAGGAGATCCGTTGACGTTTTGTGATGTTCAGCATCTTGCTTTGCTAGGCATACTAAATGGTGGGAATTTTCTTCCATACTAGACACCAAATGCGGGTTAGTTCACTCCTAAAAGTCCTCCGGGATGGCACTGCCTTTCTTCTTCAAGCCAGACTTCTACCTACGGGTGCTCCTTCCCAACAGAAGTTACCTCATTTCTCCTCAACCATGAGACAACACGTTTTCGTGGGCTTGGTCGTGATGTCAATCCAGTGGGGATAAGAAAAACAACACTTATTCAAACAAAATCTTCCCCTTTTTATTTATTCCAACAGAATTTCCCACTTTAAGTAAATAATCTCTAAAAGCAACCAAAATTTTGCTACTTCACATTTAACCCATGTGTAGAAAAGTTGCCACTACAGACCATAAACACTAGGCCGTAATTAATTCCAAGAAATCCACGAACTCACTCAACTAAAAGATCCCATGAACACTTTTCCCGGGGCTCTTTAAAAACCGATAACCATTCACCCCCAGTTTGTAAACCGCCCGCTCTGTTAACGCCCTGTCACATTTCTTCCGCAACAACCACCACCAGTTCAGCTACTGTGGACAACAACGAAGTAAACAAAAAAAAATAAACAACCATGCTACTGAATGGACCGTTAAAACCTACAATAAATCCCCTCTTTCCACGCCACTTTCATCGGTGATCTCCCCCTACGCCCACCAGTAGACGATCAACCCCGCCTCCCACCTCCCCCAAATCTCTTCCCGAGTCGTTAGGTCGCAGAATTGCCTCCATTAACCAGGAAGAAATCCGGTTTGACGTCCGTCCAAGCAGCCACTCATAGAAGCTGGACTTCGCTTATTTTTCCCTTTTTTCCCCTCCCTTCCCTTTTCGAACATCTTGAGTAAGGAAAATGTCCCCTCTACTTTCCTTAAGAAGGCCAGTTTTTTGTCGATGCAGCGCTATACGAATCCGCCATCAGCAGTTTTCCCTACAGGTGACTTATTTTGGGATAAGGGCATGAAAGGGATTTTGGGAGGATTTTAAAATACGATAACAAGCGTATCGACTTCATGCGTTATTATATCTAAGCTGGTCTTTTTTATAAATTGATATTTTAAATAAAGTTTTAAAGTATGTTTTGGGTTTAATTATCAAGCACAGTATCTAGGTATCTTGAGATACGAGTATCCATTCTACGATCAAGATCTTATCTCAAATCCTTTCTTCCCATTGATATTAATTGAAATGTAACTAAATTGTTTCAACTAACCAAAATAAATAAAACTTTCCTAAAAAGGGCAGTTTTTTGTTGATGTTTGCCATTTTTAGTTTTTCTTACGAGATTCATTTTTATACTATAATAAATAAATTTTATAAATTGATATTTTAAATAAAGTTCCAAAATCTCGTTGGAATTGAAGTATCGTTGTTCTCTTATATTTAGCGTCCTCTGACATATATCCAAGAATAAGAAACAACTCTATATCCAAAAGCAGATTATTTCGTGCCGCTACATATTTTATGCATTGAAACAAAATGTGCCCAACTGTTTCGGAGTTTTGCAGATCGGGCATAATGAAAGTGAAGTCAGGCCAAATCTATGGAGTTTAGCATTTCTAAGATATGTCTTTGTGCGAAATAAGATTGTCTTCTTTTCGATGATTAGGCAAAAGTCGGTGAGAAGGTTTAATACTCTTCAAATGACTGAATCCCTGAGCATATTTGCCAACCATCCACTGCTCTGTGTTAAGAAAGAAACAGTTGTTGAGGAAGACAATTAGCGTATGGTATTAATTTATCTATATTTCTTTTCACTTATGTTTAATTTTAATTTTCTTCTTCACTGGTTTTTGCCCTCTTTTTATCATGCTTCCGTCATTTAGAGCCACAAAATGTTTAAATAGAAATCTGAACAAAAGTTTGGTTTCTAATAACCGAATAAAAACCAGACTCTCATAATGTGGCTCGTTCTCATTTTTTAACTGTTTATACTACTGTGTCCAAAAAATAAGACCAATTTTCAATTTAAAATTCCCGGGGCTCATGGTAGTTCAATTTCGTTTTCTTTCTTTTAGGTTGCTGTCACTGTCCTTGATATCTGTGCGAAATTTGACGTCAAAATATTCATTAATGCTTGAGTTACGCTTGGCTTTGTGAGACGCTAAAACTGATTCCGGCGATTTTTGAAATGTCTGATTCATTGAGCAAAGAACATGCATTCAATTTTGTTTGCGGAAACGTATAGAATGCTGCAGTAGTCATTCGGTGAGCATTTCTATATCGGAAAGAAATGTTGTGGTATAGACAGTTCAAAGAAGGCAGAGAACGCGTTGAAGACGAAGAGCCTTCTAGTCGACCATCCACATCAACCGACGAAGCTCACGTCAAAAAATTGCAGATTTGGTGCTTGCAAGCCGTCGATTTACAATTAGAGACCTTGCTGGTGATGTTGGAATTTCATAAGGATCGGTCAATTCCATTTGGGCCTGAAACGCGTCAAATCTCGATTGGTAAAGGAAACAATGAATGCGCCAGCTCACACTGCACTGATTCTTCGTGACATTTTCGCCAAAAATGAAATCCATATCGTTCCACAACCACCGTATTCACACCGTTCGACTTCTGGCTATACCCTCAAAGAGCATTCGAGGCACATCGTTTTGAGTCGATTCGGCGCGCGCTTTGAAGGCCATCCCCGCCGATGACTTTGTAGCATGCATTTATGATTGGAAATAACGTTGGCATGAGTGCATTGTGTCCGGAAAGAATTACTTTGAAGGCGATGATTGAAAAAAAAGAATTGGTCTTACTTTTTGGGCACAGTAGTATATATGGAGCAAAAAAAAAAAAATACCTGATGTCTAACGAATTTCTGTGAGAAAATTAAATATGTAGTGATGTAACAACTGGAGACAGAGGTGGCTTCCATTTCAGATGAATATTTCTAACAATCATAACTTGGAAATTTGATGATGTACTTATGCGTGTTAAAACTTTAAAAGTTGCACCTCAGATGACATTAAAACAAAACGTGCACATCTTTTGAATAATTTTTGTCTATTTTATAAATTTCAAGTCTTCGTGAAACTTCATGCAACTATTTTTATCGAAACATTACATCCAGCTATTTTTATGGAAAAATTCTCTTGTTTATTTTGTTTACTTATAGATTCTTATAAGATAAACTCCGATATTTTTATAACAAAGGACTTTAATAGATAATTACTCCATCGTTAATTTATTTATAAACGATGAAATTGGAGCAATGATTTTTATTTTTTTGCTTATTACTTTTAATATAATCAAATTTTGCCGGAAATAATTTAATTCCTTTAGGAAAATGCATTTTTTTCTCCTGAGATGCTCAATTTTTAAAAATATTTTGTTATTCTGTATCTAAATTTTATGTAGTTGTTGACAAATATGACTCTTTTTTTTCTTAACTAATTAAGTTTACCTAATTTTTAATGTTTGTTCCTTGATTTTTTTCTAAAATTTAATAATAATAACTATCTCTCGATTTTTTTTACTTTAATGAAAAGGCTTCCGAACAAATTTTATGTATCGGGATTATAGCATTTTCTTTACATTTTCACAACATGTCGTTTAGCAACTTGAAACATCATTTCTCGTAGTCTGACAACAGTGCGCTAAAACTAAAGTTTATTTGCAATTTTGTCTTGACATAATGTGTATGTTATAATAAATGTTAATGCAACCAACATAACGTCAGACTAAGACAGGGGCGGTCAACCCAAATGATCTTGCAGGCCACTTTGGAAATGTATCCTAATTCCGCGGGTCGACTATAAAATTATATATACCCGTATTAAATTTAGAACCACTGTAGACATTTTTTTTAGAGTGAAAAATTGAAACATAATGGATTGTTATTGTTGTGCTCACTATTATTCTTGTATGTTAACACAGATAATACAATAATAATTATACTAAACGACTGTTGAAAAGAAATATATAACACTAAAAGGAAATATAAAAAAACATATAGATGTAAACAAAATAAAAAAAAAAATGAAATCATTAAAAAATATTTATTTTACTAGTGCGATATTTGTTTGCGCAAAAATATTATTTTAAAATCAAAGTTAATTTTTTTCTCCTAATTTCGACAGTTCATTTTTAAACACATGGATGCAGAAATAATGTATTTTTAAATACATTGGTTTTTCACTACTTTGGCCTTTATAAAATAAATTTATTTTGTAAAAGTGTGATAAATATCACGGGCCGGAAAAATGTTCAAGGCGGACCGCGGGCTGGTCATCCCTGGACTAGGAGATTCACTCGTGTATATTTGATTTATTTCCAATCATTGATTTGCGCTAAAGCATTGTTATATACTGTTAAAAATGGTAACCATGGTAACCTTTTGTACCAACTTTTAACTGATTATTCTCACTCAAGTATGAAAGCATTAAATTTTTCAATTATAATGATTTAGTGCTATCTATTGTTCAATCCAGCTATTATATTTCAATACATAGTACATGCATTAAAATGTATGTTTGTATGCTACATCATAACTTAAAAATGCTACTTCTTACTGAATTCATTATTCTTTTTCTGGTGTGTAGTCGAAAATCTCTTAAAAATAGTCACTATTTATTAATTAATTAAACTAATCTTTTGATGTCATCTATTAGCGTGATAACTTTGTTTATAATTTTTTATTAGTTTTCTTTGGATTTTCTTCAAATTAAAATAGTACATTTTTGAAGTGTATGTGATTGTGGTTTTTTTTTGTTAAATATATTTTTGTTTGTTTCTAAAATCTTATTGTATAGACTTATATGTATTTTAATTTGTAAGTTCTTTATATTGATAAAAAAAAATATTCAGAATAATTTTTCCTTTACAGTGTGCTAGTTTAAATAAACAAGGTTCTTTTTTAAGAATACAAAATTAAAAGTAAAATTGAGTATTTGAATTTAGAATTATCGGAAAAAATTGAGAATATAGGAATAAATTAAAAAATTATGATTGAAAAACTTCAAATTATGAAATACCTGATTTTCATTAAAACAAATTTGGAAAGAAAAAAAAATCGACAACTTGTATTTTTTATATTTGTTTAAGAGATGAAATTCTTTAGCGCAGCCAATAAATCAGTGCAAAGATTCATCAAATTTTTTCAAATTCTTTTCTTAAAATTTTTTTCTAATTTTCATCATTAAAATTCTGATTTATGCAATTTATTTTTAAAGGTTCAGTTTTACTGATGCTTTTGAAAAAGAAAAATACCAAATTGTACGCCGACAGCAACAAAGGTACATTAGCATATATGAATACACTAATTATATGCGAGAAAAAGCGGCTTTGCTAATTAAAACTTAATTTTTTAGACAATTTAATTGCAACATATCAATTTGTCAGTACTAAAACTGGAAAACATGAAAAAAAAAAAAAATTAAATTTAAGCATGTCGTTTTTAGAATTTAAATTTACATGTATCTACGATATCTGTTAAATAGTAGTTTATTAGCTGAAAATTTACATCTATCTGAAAATCTATCTGAACCTGTTTCTTCTTGAGCGGAACTCATCAAATATCATCATTAAATGGATTTCTAGAAGAATCGCAAACAATTGTGAACGACTAATGGTATTTGCAGAGCTAGAATCAATGTTTCGAACTCAGCACATTTTCGGATCCGTTAAAATGTTCCATTAAGTTTGCATTATTTCCCTAATTCATCTGGAGCTGTATCGAAAATATAAGCATACAAGAATAAATGTAAAAAATAGCTGTTGTTCAAAATTTCAAACTGTGAATGATATGATATTAAATCGAACCAATCTGAAAAAATATTGCTTGTTTATATAAAATATTTTTCAACTTGTATTTTTTATGTTTGTTTTGACATATTCTATGGATACATAATCAAGTAAAGAATAAATAAATGAAAGATTCCATTTGAGAATATAAGAATAAATTAAAAAATTACGATTGAAATCTTTAAATTATGAATTATGTGATATTAAATCAGATAAATTTGAAAAAATACAATCCGAATTCTTTTTGTTTGTTTATATAGAGTTGTATTTTTTATATTCGTTTTGGATATCCTATGGATACATAAGCAGGTAAAGGTGGAATAAACAAAAGATTCCATTTGAAAATATAAGAATAAATTAAAAAGTTATGGTTGAAAAACTTCAAATTATGAATTAACTCATCTTAAATAAAAAAAAAATTTGGAATGAAAAAAATAATCGGCTACTTGTTTTGTTTTTAAATATTTTTTAAGAAATGAAATTTTAAATAACTTAGTCAATAAATCAACGTAAAGGTTTCATTATTAAAATTCTAATTTATGCAATTTGTTTTCAAGATTCAGTTTTACCGATACTTCTAGAAAAAAAAAAAAATACCAAATTGTACGCCGTCAGCAATAATTTCCTTCTTAAAATTCTAAGGTTCATTAACATATGAATACAATAATCATATGCGAGAAAATGCTGCTATAGTTGATTGAAGCTTAATTTTTTTAGATAATTTTACTGCAGCATGTGAATATTTCAGTATCAAAAATGGAAAACATGAAATTAAAAAATTAAAATTAACATTTCGAATTTAAGAATTTAAATAAAAAATAAACTGAAATCTGCTCGGCAAATTTCAACTTATCATGTGTTAACATTCGAGAACGGATGGATAAACTCAGGAATATGCCAATGTTTAATAATGCAAGAGATATATGAAGCAATTGATTGGAACACTACAAGAATGTCCGAATTCAATAGCCACATGAATATAGCAATGTGGAATAGATCAACAACTTCATGAAGAAGGAATTGTTCAAGAATCTCTAAAAAGAACACAAAAAGTAAGATAAATGTCGTCTTAAATGAAGAATTGAAGTATTTCAAATTCTTCAAGAAACGTCATCACATTCAATAACAAAAGAATATATCAAAGTTTGAAAATTCTAGGCATAAATGAAGAATAAACTATTCCAAAAACAGTAAGAAGCACTCTATAGCTCAATAGGCATGGGAAAATGCCAAAAGGGATAAATATGAAACTTCAAAAGAAGGAATTGATCAACACTAGGAGTACTTATACTCGTAGCTATTGGATATATACAAATTTTTAAAATCCCAACCCAAAACATGAAAAGTGATTCAAAACCATACTACAAAACACTTCAAGCAAAAGCCAAATTCTCCAGAAAATTTCTGAGGATTAACGTTATTCATAAATCATTTCAAAATTTAAGGAGCCCAAAGTACCATTTTCTGCCAAAATTTGCAATGAAGTTTTATTTGCGTGACCCTCCTTTTCGGATAACGTCACGGACCCCTAACCAGGACACATCATACATGTACATAAAAATACATCTATGATATCTGTTAAATAGTAGTTTATTAGTTGAAAATCACAACCTGTTTCTGCTTGAGCGGAACTCATCAAATACCATCATTAAATGGATTTTCTAGAAGAATCGCAAACAATTGGGAACGACTAATGGTATTTGCAGAGCTAGAATCAATGTTTCAAATGCACATTCTGTCAGCACATTTTTCGGATCCGTTAAAATGTTCCATTAAGTTTCCATTCTTTCCCTAATTCATCTGGAACTGTATCGAAAATATATAAAAAAAAATACATCCACTTTTTTTATTTATTTAAGAGAAAACCCGTCCCCGAAAATATTTCAATCTTTCCAGACAAAAACAATCTCTGGAATAACTTCGTCAAACCGACCGAAAACACGCGAGGAAATGCCGTGACGTCACTCTCCCCGCAGCGCCATCTGTAGGCCGTTTCTTCCCTCAACTCGGAATTTGTATGGTTGCCTTGACAGACGGAATGTTGATCTAGGTATGCGAAGTTCTGTTCTGTTCTGTAGAACAGTGGAATGCCGGCTGTTCTAGAACATGTGCGATCTGGGATACCTTCGGAATAATTTGAAACGCACCCTTTTTGGATTGTGGTGAAATTTAACGTGCTTTTTGTGATTTGGAATTATTTGCAAAATTTATTTGCACAGAAATTATTTCTACAACATATTTCAAACAGTTTGAAGCCTTATCATTAAAAGCCTTTGCTTATTCTAGGACCAGATGGTATCATTGTGACGCTGCTGTTAAAGATATACTTTGTACTGGTGTGGGAATGCTTTTGTACTGGTATGGGTCGGTCGGCGCCAGATTATAGCGTGCATGTTGGGCAACCGGTGTAACTGGGTGTGAAGTTTGGGTTGAGATACTTGAGGCACATGTTTAGAACTCTAGCTTTATTGATACGCTTTACAAACACCACACACATACAACTTCTAACTACAATATACGTATTAGAGACGTACAATATTTTAGCTTACCAACTTCTAAGATATATAATTTAGATTCGTCGGATGACTTCACTTTTAAGTCGAAAATCCGTAACTCAAACAGCGCAAGACGCGTAAATATACTTCTTCTCTGGATGAGAGTTTGTTACATTATTAGATTTATTTACTTTCTTTGAATATTATTTTTCCTTTTTGAATCTTCATGATTTTATATGCAGTATCTTTCAACAAATACTAATAAATTAGCATATTCTTCTTTTATTGGTTCAACCAGCCCCAGGATCTATCAAGGCCAGAATGTCTGCCGTCGGAGATTTCGAGACACGAGATAGCCATTCTTTTTACGAATAGGGTTGTCAGCCTTGCCTGTCCAACTGTCATTGCCTACGGTTTGAGTGGATTCTTATAACTTCTAAACATCGTGGCACAACCGATTGAACACAACCTATTGGCATGACGTCAAGAGCGCTAGTCACTCGGCCATCAGGTTAAAATAGCATCTACTACTTTTAAATGAGTTAGGTTTTAATGTCTATCATTTTAAATAAGGCATTCAATGTTTTGTCCAAATAAGTATAATAATTGTGAGGAGTATAGTACACATTATACATTTAT
Organism: Caerostris extrusa; assembly: GCA_021605095.1. Lineage (NCBI taxonomy): Eukaryota > Metazoa > Arthropoda > Arachnida > Araneae > Araneidae > Caerostris > Caerostris extrusa. The sequence goes on from BPLR01000619.1 coordinate 20,196, forward strand.
TTGATAAATAATGAATTCCTAAACCATCAAAATTAATTAATCAAACAGTGAAAACATTTCATCATAATTAATACTCATGACTATCTTATCCGATTTATTATCTCAACCACAGCCAACCGCTTTAACATGAATATTAAACCAGGTGAATTAGAATCTGGAAATTACGATAATAGTTTGACTTTTGTCCACACTTTGCATTTATTTGAAGAATAAGCAAAACTAAAACATCAGTATTAATTAATCAGACAGCAGAAAACATGTCATCAAAAATTTATACATTCCCATTATTAGCATCCAACTACAGCCAACTGTTTAACATAAATATTAAACCAGGTAAAACAAGAATCTAAAATTACGAAAATAGTTTGACTTTTGTCCTGGCGTGGCCGACCTTTTTTTTTTTCCCATTAAAAAACGTATTTAACTCAAAACTGCCGGCAATGAAAATTTTGACTAACAATTAATGCCCCATTTGCAGTTAAAAAAACTCTCTTAACGGGTTGTAAATTTGTCACTAAAGTATACATTATCGTAATAATTTCTAGAAATAGCAGTCATTTTGGCACAAAAATGGCGGCGTCAACGTAAAAACCAATCCACCTATTCATAACCATTAGCCAACGACCGCCAGTGTTGCTTAAATGCGGCGTCTTTTCAAGAGCTTTTAAGCCATTCTCCACACGCCATCTGCACATTTTCAGCCAAACGAATGCAGTATCCTAGTTGGCGATAGGGATGTTCGTTTTTTTTTCTTCATTTTTTTGCAGGTGGCAGGGCGTAGGGTGTGGAGTATGATGGATTTATGTTGGCTTGATAGAATTTTAGTCTTCTTGCTTATTATTTGTTAATCTTTTTCTTTTTTATCTTTCTTCAATATTTATTTTAACCTAAGAAGAAAGAATCAGTGGCCGAATTCGAAAGTTATGTTTGACAGGCACGAAAAACAATTACGGGAACTAGAATGGAGTTAAAAACATAGCGCTGGGGGTTTATTTTGGATTGAGAAATGGTTTTTTTGTGTACACTTCGGCGATTATAAATGACAAGTGATAACAATGTTATAAGTCTAATATTTATGACAGTTTTGAGTTTCGTTTTTGTTTTTAAATTGTTATCAATACAAATAAATTGGTTTTCACATGTGATAGTTTGTTGTATATTTATCATCTGTCTTGTTAAAATCGTGACATAAAAGTAAGAAGCTATTGCCGGCATGAAGACTCGTAATCTCAACTTTTAATGATTTAGAATGTTATATATTAAAAATATGCTTTGTACTGGGTGCAGGTCCCCGTTCGGCGGCTTGATTATAGTTACGGGCAGGGTGGGCAACTATATGGTAACAGACTGTGGTTGGGTTGCGATATTTGTGGCAAAAAATTGGAGAACTCACAGCATTGTTTACACACGCACCAAACACACATAAAAATACACAATATATGGAGACATAAAAATTTAAAACAAATACAATATATGGAGACTTAAAAATAAAATGTAAAATTTAACTAACACTTTTTTAAAGACATTGATTTAGATTATGTTAAAAAAAGATTTGTACTGGTTTGGGTATAGTATGACTTCACTTCTAAGCCAAATATCCGTAATGCTTTGTACGAACACGCAGATTATCAGGATGCGCAAAATATAACTCTTCTCCCGGTTGAGAGTTTGTTAGATTATTAGAGAGATTTATTAGTTTGTTGATTATTATTCGAAGACGCGCAGATGCGCAAAATTATTTTTTTTTAATCTTCTTGATTTTAATTTTAGTTTATTGTCTTTCATTTTAATACTAATAGCATATTCTTCTTCATTTTTGTAACAGCCCCCATGGTCTGTCAAGGTCGTCTAACTACTGGAGATTTCGAGACAGGAGATGTTTTCTGTCGGAGTAGGGTTGTCAACCTTTCGCCCAACAGTCATTTCTTACGGTTTATAGTGGATTCTTAACCACTACAAACATTCGTGGCACCGCCGGGATTTGAATCCAAAACCTGTAGCACCGAGCGTCAGGGCGCTAGTCACTGGCCACCAGGCCTCAAAATAGCATTTATTATTTTAAAATCAAATTAAGTTTAATTTTTATCATTTTTTATATTAAATTTCAATGTTTTCTAATCAAAACTAATAAATTTAAACTTATATAAAACGTTGTATTTATTTGAAGAATAAAGAAGACTAAAGCATCAGAATCAATTAATCAGATTGTAAAAAACATTCCATCATAATTAATATATTCCCTCGCGACTGTCTTATCTGATTTAGTATCTCAACTACAGCCAACTGCTCTAACTTAAATATTAAACTAGGTAAAACAAAAATCTGAAATTATGATAATAGTCTGACTTTTGTCTGGGCGAACTTTTTTCCCATTAAAAAGTATTTAACGGAAAACAGCTGGCAATGAACTTTTTGGACTAACAATTAATGTCCCTTTGCAGTTAAAAACTCTCTTAACGGGTTGTAAATATGTCACTAGAGTATACATTATCGTAATAATTTCTAGAAATAGCAGTCATTTTGGCACAAAAATTACGTCGTCAACGTAAAAACCAATCCACAATTCATAACCATTAGCCAACGAGCGCCAGTGTTGCTTAAATGCGGCGTCTTTTCAAGAGCTTTTTAAGCCATTCTCCACACGCCATCTGCCCTGTTTTCAGCTAAACGAATCTGGTATCTTAGTTGGCGATAGGAATGTTCTTTTTTTCCCTTCATTCTCTTTGTAGGTGTTAGGGCGTAGGTGTGGAGTATGATGGATTTATGTTAGCTTGATGGAATTTTAGTATTCGTGCTCGTTCTAGTGCCAGATTATAGTGTGCAGGTTGGCCAACCAGATTGTAATTTGGTGGGGTTGGGTTGTGATACTTGAGGCAGAGATTTGAGAATTCTCAGCTTTATTTACACAAGCACAAATACCAAACGCGTACAATATTTAACACATTTAAACACATATAATTATAGATTCAGGGAAGGAAACCACTACTAAGGCATTATATATATTATTCAGATTACTGATAAATAAAATGAAATGCCAAATATTCATCTACGTATGTTTTTTTCCGCATATATTCCACTGTGAACAATTAGGCAGATGTTTTATGATTTCCATTAATTTAAAAAACCCCTTATATTTTAATAAAAAAATTTAACCATGCTTCCTCCTACGCATTGGACAGAGCGCCTTCTGCCTTTGTGATATTAAGGAAAATGGTCAATTGGCCTACAGACTCTCACAAGGAGAGGGAATATATTTCGCTCATCCAGCGCGTACCCGAATATCATGTTTTCGATTTAGAAGTGGAATTTTCCTCGAATCTATAATTATATGTCATTAAATGTGATAAATATTGTATTCGTGTGGTGTCTGCGCGTGGATAAATAGTGTTGTGTGTTCTCCACCTGTGCCTCAGGTATTTCAACCCAACACATTTAAAGACAATTACAAATTTAGATCCAGTTGTACAACCTGTACATTGCAAAAATATGTTTAGCTTTAAAAAGCTTTACATAGCTGTACTTGCTGCATAAAGCCTACAGAATTAATTTTTTCATCAGAATTAATACAATGCTGTGCAACCATATTAGACTGAGACGTACAGTTTGAAGTGAAACATTACAGGGCAATATTTATTATTCAGACTACAGATAAATAAAATGAGATGCCAAATTTTGATATGAATTCCGTATTTACGAATGCATTGGGAAAATGGGGGCAGAAGTTTATACATGGTTTTCTTTTTTTTTAGGAAGTTTATACATGGTTTTTTATTTTTATTAAAAAAACTTTTTTTAATAAAAATACTTTTATGTTGCTTTAAAAAGCTTTACATAGACGTAACTAGCTGTAAAAAAGAAGCATTTACCATATAAAATTAAAAAGAAGCATTTTAATACGATGAATAAATTAAACCACTACAAACAATTGCGGTACCGCCGGGCCTCGCAAGCCAAAAACCTAGAACGCTAGACACCCTGGCCATCAGGCCACCAAATTAACATATGCTACTTTTAAATTAAATAAAATTTTAATTTCTATCATTTTTTAAATTAATTTTGAATATTTTCCAATAAAAACTAATATATTCATAATTATATTACATGTTGTATTTATTTGAAGAATAAGGAAGACTAAAACATAAGAATTAATTAACCAGACAGCAGAAAACATTACATCAAAATTAATACATTCCCTCGTGACTTTTTTATCAGATTTATTATCTCAACTACAGCCAACAGCTTTAACATGAATATTAAACCAGGTAAAAGAAGAATTTGAAATTATGATAATAGTTCGACATTTGTCCTGGCATGGCCGACCTTTTTTCCCCATTAAAAAAGTATTTAACTTAAAACTGCTGGCAATGAAATTTTTGGACTGACAATTAATGCCCCATTTGCATTTAAAAAACTCTCTTAACGTGTTGTAAATATGTCACTAAAAAGTATACATTATCGTAATAATTTCTGGAAATAGCAGTCATTTTGGCACAAAAATGGCGGCGCCAACGTAAAAACCAATCCACCTACTCATAACCATTAGCCAACGAGTGCCAGTGTTGCTTTAATGCGGCGTTTTCTCAAGAGCTTTTTAAGCCATTCTCCACACGCCATCTGCACATTTTCAGCCAAACGAGTGTAGTATCTTAGTTGGCGATAGGGATTTTCCTTTTTTTTTTTTTCATTCAATTTTTCTTCATTCTTTTTGCAGGTGGGAGGGCGTAGGTGTGGAGTATGATGGATTTATGTTGGCTTGCTGAAATCTTAGATTATTTGTTAATCTTTTCTTTTTTTTTTTTCTATCTTCAATATTTACTTTAACCTAAGAAGAAAGAATCAGTGGCTGAATTCGAAAAAGTTATGTTTGACAGACACGAAACAATTACGGGAACTACTAGAATGGGGTTAAGATATTACGCGGGGCTTCGTTTTGGATTGAGGAATGGTTTTTGTGTACGCTTCGGAGATTGTAAATGGCAAGGGATAGCATAGTTACGAGTCTAAAATTTGTAAAAGTTTTGCCGTTTTTTTTTTTTTTTTTTTTTGCTTTAAATTATTATCAATAAAAATAAATTGCTTTTCATAAGTGATATTTTTTTTTTTATAAATAAATCAGCTGTCTTGTTGAAATCGGGACATAAAAAGTAAAGTTCCATTCACTGTCATGAAGACTTTTAATCTCAACTTTCAATGATTTAGAATGACATATGTTAAAAATTTGCTTGTATTCGTGTGGGTACGTTATGACATATGTTAAAAATATGTTTTGTATTGGTGTGGTATGCTTTGCACTAGGTACTGGATACATGTTTGGGACCACGATTATAATGTGCAGTTTTGGTAACTAGATTGTAACTGGGTGTGGTCGGGTTGAGATATTTGTGGCACAGATTTGAAAACTCACAGTTTTATTTACACACGCAAAAACACCACACATATGCAATTATAGACATACAATATTTAACACTTTTAAAAACATATAATTATATATTCGTTGATGGACTCCACTTCTAAGCCGAAAACCAGATCACTGGTTATGCACATTGTGCGCGAAATATATTTCCTCTCCAGATGAGAATATGTAGTTTAAAGAGGACTGTTTAAAGTGGATTCCGAAGCAACTCTACAGACAACCATAGCACCGTCTGGACTCGAGCCCGAAACCTGCATCACCGAGCGGTAGTCACTCAGCTATCAGGCCCCAAATTATCATATGCTCCTTTTAAACCAAATTAAGTTTTAATTTCATTTGGCATGGCAATGGCATGGCATAAATTTCATTTAGCATTCAATCTCATGGCAGATTTTTTGACAGGGAGATTTTTTTTTTTTTTATGGGGTAGGGGTTTTAGCCCTTCTCCCTGCAGTCATATTAGACAGGGACCTACAGCTTTAATTGGATTCCTAATCACTAAAAACAATCATGACCTCTCTGGGACATGAACCCGAAACCTGTATCACAGAGCGGCAGGGCCCTAGTCACTTGGCCATCAAGCCCCAAAATATCAAATGCGATTTTTAAATAAAATAAGGTTTTAATTTCAATCTTTTTTTAAAATTATTTTTCAATCTTTTCCAATTAAAACTAATAAACTTAAAATTATAAAAAACTTTGTATTTATTTGAAGTATAAAGAAAACTAAAACATCAGAATCAATTGATCAAATAGTAGATAACGTTTCATCATAATTAATACATTCGCCCGTGACTATCTTATCCGATTTATTATCTCAACTACAGCCAACTGCTTTAACATAAATATTAAACTATTTAAAACAAGAATCTGAAATTACGATAATAGTTTGACTTTTGTCTTAACATGAGCGACCTTTTTCCCCTTTAAAAAAAGTATTTAACTCAAAACTGCTGGCAATGAAAATTTTTGGACAAAACAATTAATGTCCCATTTGCAGTTAAAAAAACTCTCTTAACGGGTTGTAAATATGTCACTAAAGTATACATTATAGTAATAATTTCTGGAAATAGCAGTCATTTTGGCACAAAAATGGCGTCGTCAACGTAAAACCAATCCACCCCCTCATAACCATTAGCCAATGAGCGCCAGTGTTGCTTAAATGCGGCGTCTTTTCAAGAGCTTTTTAAGCCATTCTCCACACGCCATCTGCACATTTTCAGCCAAACGAATGCAGTATCTTAGTTGGCGATAGGGATGCTCATTTTTTTTTTCTTCATTTGATTTTTCTTCATTTTTTTTTTGCAGGTGGCAGGGCGTAGGTGTGGAGTATGATGGATTTATGTTGGCTTGATGGAATTTTAGTTCTTCGTGCTGATTATTTGTTAATCTATTTCTTTCTTCAATATTTACTTTAACCGAAGAAGAAAGAATCAGTGGCTGAATTTCGAAAGTTATGTTTGACAGGCACGAAACAATTACGGAAACTAGAATGGGTTAAGATATTGCCCGGGGGTTTATTTTGGATTGAGAAATGGTGTTTGTGTACACTTCAGGGATTGTAAATGGCAAGTGATAACACTGTTATGAGCTTAATATTTTTGAAAGTTTTGCAGTTTTGTTTATTGTTTTCCCGTGTGATACATTTTTTTTTAAATTTATCTCCTGTCTTGTTAAAAGCATGACAAACAAAAATAAGATTCTAGTCATTGACACGAAGACTTTTAATCTCAAATTTTAATAATTTAGAACGACAAATGTTAAAAATGTGCTTTGTTCTGGTGTAGTATGCTTTTTACTGGGTACGGTTCACATGTTCTGGACAAAGTTTATATTGTGCAGGTTTGGCAACCAGATTGTAACTGGGTGTGGCTGAGATTCTTGAGGCACAGGTTTGAAAACTCCCAGTTTTATTTACACCCGCTCAATCACCACTCAAATACAGTCTGAGATATACAATATTTAACACATTTAAAGACATTTAATTATCGATTCGGGGAAGGATTCCACTACTAATACGAAAACCCTAAACTCAGCTATGCGTAGGATGCGCGAAATATATTTTCTCTCCGTTGAGAGGTAGTCTACATATAAAAATATGTGTATGAAGAAGAATGGGTGCAACTTTGACTAATATTTTGATTGAAATAATAAAAATACTTTAACTGTGAATGTGATGTAAACGACAACTAAGTTATACTTTTATTTATCAGCAGGAAACTGAGTAATGTATCTCAACCTATTTCTTATCAATATGTTTTTCTTTTGACGTAATTATGTAGTTCCAGTTTAAGCAAGTGTGCTGACGCATGAAATATGTACTCTTTTTATGAATTAATAGTTTTATTGTTTATTTTATATAAAAGTAAAGGTAAAATCTTAGAATAGTGGTCTTTAGGATTTGGTATCAAAAAAACATTTTCGCGAGTGAGCCAAATAACGGGTTGGGATTGTAAGTGAAGTGAATGGCCAACAGTACAAGAAACACGGCGGGTTACCATATTTATTGACTTATCGCACAGTTAACGCCACAAAAAATCTCCAAAATCCAATGACGCCTATTTTGCGAATTGGCCAAGGTAATTATATTGATATTCATTAAATTGCATGAAAAAAATTATATTAGTTATAATTTGTTATCTCTCTATCATTTTCAGTTAAAAAAATCGTCATTTTTATAATTGGGTATTGGTAAGGCACTTATTTTTGCATTGTCAATAAGATGTGAGAAGCACAGATAAGAATTTTATACAAGAAAGGGATCATATTTATTTAACAAACTATTATGAAACGAGATTTCTCGATTTAATAGCGATTTTATGTAAGCAGATTTAAAAGATAAAATAATAATAATGATAATAAATAAGATAGTACATTACATTTACTAGAAAATATGAAGTATTTGAAAAAAAATCTGTGAAGCAATTTATTTTATAGATAACTTTTCTCATTATTACTGATAGAAAAATATTCTCAAAAAAAAAAAAATACACTTTTATTTCTCATAAATTCTTCACATTCCAAAAATTTTGATATACAATTCCAAGTATTAATTTCTAATTTGCTAAAGTGCTACTGCAATTTCTTTTTGGAAAAACAATCAATGAATTCTTTTAAGAATATTAGAAATTATAAAAAAAAAACTTGTAATAGTTAAAAAAAAAAAAAAAAATTCTAAATGAAATGTATCTAACAGTGTAATAAGACTTTTTCGAAAAATTCATGAAATTCAAAATATTTCTTCATTTTAGTGCAATTTAATTTTTATTAATATCAATTTTTTTTGAAATTCGGATAAGTTTGTTTCTTTTGGCAAAATTATTTTGCTTTAATATAAATTGCTTTTTTTTTTTCACTAAAAAATTACATCTTTTTTCACCCTGTTTATTGCAATTTTTATTTTGAAAATCTAGTTTAAAAAAATAAAGGAGGATAGGAAAGAAATTAAGAAAAATATTAAAACAGTGTAATTTTTTATCCATATTTCAATAAATAATGCAGTCTATATAAAAGTAATAAAATATGCAAAATAGTAAAATATGCAAATGAGTGGAACTGATGTTAGTTAACATCACTGGACACATGGCATTAAAGCATCTGCAGTTAGTGCAAATAATAACTACGTAGTGTAACTTTCAGATAGCCCTGTTTTAGATATGATTACTTGACATTATTTATCTAAATAGTTATGATGGCAAGCCATTTGGAGAATAACAGTGGACCAGAGTCAATACTATGATACAAGACGATTGAATACGATATATTATTTAGTTCATAGATTGTAGAATACATTTATCTTAGTGTGTATGTGACTAATCCAGTGTTCTGCAGCGCGGGATGGTCATCCCAGGAGTAGTCTACTCATGGATGGAGGAAAAGGGGCAACTTCTGTTGTGAAGGAACACTCTTAGGTACAAGCCAAACTTGAATCCGTGACGCACTTACAATCCTATGAGACCAAGATCTACGGCTTAAAGTGGATTCCGAAAAACTACAAACATCCATGGTATCGCCAAGACTCGAACCCGAATCCTGTGACACCGATAGCCAGAGAGCTAGACACTTGGCCATTCAGGTCTACATTTCTAGCAGTAGAATCAACTTCTAGAAGGCACAGCCAAAGAAGACCTAACAAATGACTGTCATTTTCAGTTACAAATTACCGCTATTTGCAGCTATTTTGCAATTGGGAGGAGACCTTGAACCGTTGCAACCCAAACCTATTTGAGTTCTTCTTTTGTAACTACCACTGGAAAACAGATGCGTTTATTGTCAACTGTGCGCATAAGGCTTCATGAAGGAAGGTCGCACGCAAGATGTTCAGTAATGTTCATACCCCTATCACCACGAAACATAAATTAATGGTTAAATTGGTTATGCACACATGTCAGTTGGTGCGTAATTCAATATGGATAGGACTGTATTCTCTTCTGATAAATCTTCATCTTGTTTGCAAAAGTGACTGAATATTATTGTTGGTCTGGCGGAAGCCAGTGATATCCTACTCCTATTCATGAGATTGATTTGGTGGATACAGTTTATGTGTGCGGTCAAGTATCTCTTTGAATCCTTGGATGGTCCACTGACCTTATATGTCCCACAAGGTTCTGTTACTGCTAATTTATACAACACTTTTGATCCAATTGTTTGTTCTTTCCTAGATGTAGCTGGTGAATTCTAGCAGATGATATATGTGGACCACACACTAATAATTAATTTCGTGAGGACAATTATTTTCGCTATTGTAGATATGAGCTATTCTCTGGACTTCAACTCAATCGATCATGTTTATTACGCTATAGACGTATTACTGTATTTATACTATCATTGGGGTTTGTTGACAATTCAGTTAATAAACACATTCAGTAACAAGGAACATCACTGTCGTGTGTTTGGCTATAGAGATGATATTACTACTACACCAAATCACATCACATCCCTGTGCCTAGAGCTGAGTTGCCCGTTTACAGTTTGCGAATGATGTGGATGCGAAGTCTGATTGGGATCTGTTATGTTTTACGGTCATATGGTTTAAGGGGAATTCCGAACCACTACAATACCCACTTTCGGGATTCGAACACGGAACCTGCTTTACCGAGCGCCAGAACGCTAGCCAATCTGCCATCAGTTCCCCATAGATATGACATTGAAGATATCATTACATATTGAAGCTGATTACACATTGAATTCAGATGGTATCGTTATTGATTTGGTTATTTTTTTTTCTTTGTTGCCAATTTGAGAAGCACAGTTTAATTAATGTTTTTGCCAAATCTTATAAAATTTTAATTCATACAAATATCACAATTACAGTTTTCCTGTCTTTTAATTTTTGGAATCCATTATATACTATTAGCTGATTAATAATTTATTCTTTGAATTTAAATAAATACACTTAATCAAACATATTTAATATATTGAATATTATGCATTTAATATAAATAATGCATATGTCGGCAACACCTTGATATTACATTATACCTGAGCACCACGATATTTGATTTCCTTGTACTCTTCAGGAGATACAACAGCAACAATATATATCTAACATTACATATTAAATCAAAAGTTTCAGAAATATTAGGAAAATACAAGAATTTAATTAGAATTCAAGAATTAAAATAATTATTATACACGCTTAATACATTTTATTTTTATTCCTCAATGAATAAATTCCGATGAATGATTTCGTAAATTATGTTACATTGTTTCCTTCTTTGATATAAAATCTTCAAATGAATGTGACAAAATAAAATGATCGCAGCAATTTAATGCCTTTTTGTGTTTGAAAGGGAACAAGTTGCTTCCAGCTGAGATTATTGAAGCGTTATAATAATGTAACAAACCTATTATTGAAAGAAATATTGATCATGAAAATGTGGAATTGACAAGACTTTATCCTTTGTTGAAAGAGGGTGTTACGACTGAAAGATCCATGTTTTATGCCTATATTATTATTAAAACCTTATTTACGTATCGTGTTATACGTCTTTTAATTTTAAATGATTTCAATCTTAATAATTTAAATCATGTTCTTTATTATGTTTTAGTTGTAAGGCAATAATTCAATTATAATGTTAATAAATAATAATTTTAACGTTATTATATCATGATAGTTATTTAAAATGGTGGTTTCAATTGTTTCGATTAATGAAAATAATATTTTTGAGAAAATAAATAAAAAAAATAAATGAAATAATTATTTAAATAAACAATAATTATATGATGGGAAATAAATGAAATATTTATTTTTTTTTCTTTTCATGAAATTAATTTTTTTTTAAAAAAATACTGTACGGTACATTTTATACATACAAAAAAATTTATATTTTCTAGAATATTTTTTGAATTAACAAACTTTTTATTGATTTTATATTTTTTTTTAAAATTGAAGCCATATTTCTATATTATGCAATGTTTAGTCAATTTTTTTTCATTCAAATATTCCTTTTAATTCCAAAAGAATTTCCAAAAACTTTGATAAATCACAAAAGTACTCTTCTTTGTTTTCCATAAGGTAAAACACATTATGACCGTTAATTTGCAAATTTTAAAGAAACCATAAATTATATATATGTTATTATTATTAATAAAAAAATCATAAATTTTAAATTGATTTTGAATTTAAAAATGTTTTAGTAATGTCTGCAAATAATGTTTATAGAATGTTGTATGAGTATAAGCTGGCTTCTGTTTGATTCCTGGGAATAAAAAGTCTTCATTTTTATCTCAAGAAATTAATATAGTTTGTATGGCTGATATCCCTGACATTTCACAACAAAGAGTTCTTCCATGTAGCTAAAAATTTATATAATTATTTGCACATAACAACAGTAATGTGTGCGAGATTCCTTGCATTAAAATGATACATTTATCTTTTGTTTTTATTTTATTCCTTTAAATGGAGGGATGTAATTTAATCCTAAGAAACTAATGTGTTTGAATGGTAGCAATCAGGAATCAGATCCATCGGTTTCATCTGGATTTGTCTCACCAATGACTTCTTCAATATAACTTAAACAATGATATAGCTATCTACACATAAGAAATAAATGTGTGTAAGATTCCTTGCATTAGAAAGAGATATTTATTAAAATTTTATTCCTGGAAATACAAAAATTTTGCCTCTAAATCCTAAGGAACTAATGTTTTTGTGCATGGTAGTATTCTCAGGAATCAGATCTATATGTTTAATCTGACATTGCCCACCAATGGCTTCTTCAATATAAATAAAACATTGATATAGCTGAATACACATAACAACAGTAAAGTGTGCAAGATTCTTGAATTAGGAAAGAGATAGATTTTATTCCTGGAAATGCAAGGATGTCAATTAATCTAAGAAGCTAATATTTTGTACGTGACAGCATTCTGAGGAATCAGATCTATCTCTTTCATCTGAAATTGCCCACCAAATGACTTCTTCATTATAGTTAAAACATTGTTATAACTTTCTGCATTCATAATAACAGTAATGTATGTAAGATTCTTAGAGTATGAAACTGACAGATTCCGGCTTTTCCATTGTCTTGCAATCAAATGTATCTGTTTCGCCTGACATTGCCTACCAATTATTTCTTCAACATGACCAAAGTATTGATATATTTGTCTATACAAACAATAGTAATGTGCAGAAGATTCCCTGCAAATAAAAATTATACAATTGATTCCCGGAATAGAATGGCTTCACTTCATTCCAAGAATCTGATGTCATGTATGTGTAGTGAAAATCGCCTGATATTGTCCACCAGCGAGTTCTTCCGTATGTCCAAAACATTAATAAAACTGTCTAAACTTAATAACAGAAATGTGTATGAGGTACCTTGCATTAGAAACAAACAGCACTGGTGAACAGAAAAAAGGCGTGGTTCCGGTAAGACAATACATATTATAAATGGAATTTTCCATGTGATTTACCATTTTGGAATAGGAAATTCTGGGGAGTCATATGTATTCCTGGAATATTAACACTTGTTTCATGTTCTGGACCACCATATGCAACTGTGTCATGTCACATTTTGAACATGAAGAAACAAAAAAATATTTCTCATTTTTTTGCTCTTAAATCCAGAATATTATATTTTACTATTATGAATGAGCTTTCACCAAGCCGAAGAAGGTTGTTGCATGTAAATGTGCATTATGATGAATATAGACCCTGTAATGCTAATATTCTGTTCTTGAACTTTTAGTTGGAAATGGTTACACTAATTTCAGTTACCAAGATTTGATATCAATATTTTTCTCACGTTGGTTTCTTTATAAAAGTTAATATACACTCATGTCCATAAATTTAGGATAATGAAGTTCAGGCAAAGAAAGAGACAGGATCAAAACAAATTTGACTTATTTGTAAAGTCTATTTATTAGACAAAAGGTAAAGAGCAAAAAAAAGATGCTATATGTTTGACATAATTAATAAAAATTGAGATTTTTACTCCCTGAGCAAATTTCAAAAAGAACCTATTTACAAAAAACTGTATAACATGGTTACTATGATGGTTAATATAGTATGTCTCCCGGACGATGCAATACAGGCCTTACAACGCCTAGGCATGCTGAGTATCAAATTATCAATCTGATATTGGGGAATATTACACCACTCATCAAGCAATGCCTTCGAAGTTCCGGGTGACAGGTGGGAGGGATTGAACTCGTCGGCCAAGCATATCCCACACATGCTCTATTGATTCAAGTCCGGTGAGTATGCTGGCCAATCCATACGGGTACCAAATACTCCAATTGAAGGCATTCGTAAAAATGTTTGTTATTCGGTGAGGACGGGCGTTGTCATCCATAAACAGAAATTCAGCACCCATGGCAAGAAACAAACGTACATGTTGTTCCAGAATGACATCCCAATAGATTTGGCCAGTCATAGTTACACTCTGAACATGCAGGCCAGTTCTGGAACCAAGAATAATTCCTCCCAAAGGAGAAGCCATCCTGCACCACCGTAGTGGTGTCGTTCAATGGTGTTCTCTTGGTGGTAACGGTTAAAAATGCCGGTCATCATTCGGCGTTTAAACTTGGGGCTGACCTGTGCTGTAACATCTACTCATCATTACCATCATCTTGAATCGTTGCCATGAAAGTGACAGTATTTATCGTGGCGATTGAAAAAGTTCCTAATACTTCCAGCTGGGTACGTCCACATTCCAGTCGTCCGAATAATTCTACCACGTAAAAATCATCCAAATGCTTCCTTTGTGCCATAACTATGCGGTTATTGCACTGAAAGGTTTTAAAGCGCTTGTGAGCAATTTTACTTCTTTCCACCATTTCTTATATACCCCTCTCTTACACTCTCGTCATTGTGACGTACTATCCGCGCCATCTGGTGGTTTCCTGTAATTTGCATATTCTTCTTCAAGATGTGTGATAATTCTATAGGTGAAATTTTTTATTTTAGAGTTCAATTATCTGTGTGATTCTGAATTATCCATTAATTTATGGACATAAGTGTATATTTAACAGAATGTGTTTGAATAAATATTTTTTTCTAGAACAATAAAGACATCCATCTTAAAATTCATAAGCAATTCTTTTTATTTTGTCTGCTTGTTGAAATTTGTGCATTATAAAACCAATTGAGAAATAATGCTAACTTTCATGTAAAAATTAAATAAATTGCCAAAAACTGTAAAATAATTTTTTGTATAAAACTTAAAATATAATAAATATATTATAAGTGTTTATATAATAAAAATTATAAGTGTTTTTTTATTCACATTTTAAAGAAAATTGGGTCTATACTATAAGTTTTAACGCTGCATATCTTATAACCTCATTTTTTGGAAAAATAATTGATTTTTTTCCTTCTGTTCTGATTTTCTTTAAAGAAGTACAAATTAAAAATAATATTTATAAAGATCATTATATAATATTTTATTCTTTGAATTTTACGTTTCTAATACTTTTGAAATTAAATTTGGAAATACTATCTACCATAAAAATCTGCCTTCCCAATAATATTTAATTTCGTCAGTTTCAGTTCAATAAAAGTTCATTTGTTATTCTTAGTAAAAACAACAAAATGAACTTTTTTTTTCTTAATTATACTTTTCTATTTATTAATAAAAAAGAGGAACTTAACAAGAAAAATATTTATCTTTTCTATTTGAATGCGAAATTTTTTTTCTGTTAAATATATTTTCTAAAAATCAATAAAGTATTTAAAGAATCCCAAATCTTAACTGTATAATTGATCCCAAAGGAAAAAAATCAACGATAAACATTCACTGTAGGGACTATTAATTTATGAGCTACAAAGTTTTAATCTATTCTTGTTTAATCACGAGTTAATAAAAGTGTCTGGTTAAAAAAAAAAATGGTTATTTAACCACTAATAACCCTTTTAAAATCATTGAATGACTTAAGAACAACTCATTCATCAAAATTGTATTGATAATATGAGATCAAAAGATTTTGTTCTATGATAATGAAAAGAAAAACAGTATTTATCGTGGAAGATATTGAAAAAGTAATAATTTTTCTACCCGGAGATAAGGAAAGTAATTAATCAATCGGTTTTCTTTCTTAGTGAAGAACTTCTAACAATCATTAAATATTTATCTACAGTTACTGTATGATTTATAGTTTTATGTTTCGAATTAATTTCTTGGAAGGGTTGTTAATTCCCAAAATTGGTTTGGGTATTTCCAGAAATTGGATACAGAAATCTACCTTATCTACAATGGAACAAATTGAACGTTTCCTCTTTAATGTCACTTAAGAAACAGCACTATCTTCCACGCCTTTTTCTGATTAAAAGTTGTCCTTCCAGTAAACTGCAACTGTATCTGAACAAAATTAAATGCCATTGTTTTCAAGAGAATACATAAAGGTAATAAGAACTAAATTAAATTAAACACATAGAATTAAATTATATTGAATATATAGAATTAAATTACATTAAATTGATGAATAATGTGGTCTAATATCTTCATTTATCGTAAATTAATTCATTTTTTTTAAAAAAGAAGAATAATAATAAAAAATAATGTCATTTTCAAATACTGGGTATTTTTATTTGAAATCATTTGCTTTTATGATATACATTAGTAAATTCAGCTTTATATATTGTGCACCATACATAGACCATCAGTTTGTAGTTCCACAAAGCAGAGAAACATGCAACACGTAATTTAGAACGGGCACCTTAAGGGGATTAATCTGGTGGTGGGGTGATGGACTACTCCTTCTCGAATACCTGCCTGCCTAAAAATTTATCTTCATTCTTGAGTAGACTTGGAAGATTTCGATTCAGCTTCGTTTGCTGGGTTTTGAATTAAGATCTCTTGAATCTGTAATGGATTCAATGTTCTTTATGTTGTGTGGTTTTATATTACGAAAAAGCAGGATTGAAAATTAATAATAAATAAGGACAATTCCATTTAAATGTTGACATAAATATTTAAAAAACACCATGTTCTGATTTTATTTAAAGAAGTACAAATTAAAAAATAAAATTTATAGAGGTTATTATATATTATTTTATTCTTTGAATCTTGTGTTTGTAAAAATTTGATGAAAATGAAATTGATTTGAAAATGAAATGCTTTCCTTCTTAAATAATCTGCCTTCTCAATAATAATTCATATTGTCAATTTTAGTTACCAAATGTTATTCTTACTAAAAACGACAAAATGAACGTTTATTTTTTTGTTAATTTAAACTTTTCTATTTAGCAATAGAAACGAATCGAACAAGATTAAATTATTTATCTTCTCCTAGGTGAATACGAAATTTTTTTTTTTCTGTTAAATATATTTTTACAGCGCCAATAATGCTTTTAAAGAATTCCAAATCTTAACTGTATAATAGATTACAGCGGAAAAAAATCAACGATAAACATTCACTGTAGGGACTATTAATTTATGAGCTACAAAGTAATCTATTCTTGTTTAATCACGAGTTAATAAAAGTGTCTGGTTAAAAATGGTTATTTAACAACTAATAACCCTTTTAAAATCATTGAATGGTTTAAGAACAACTCATTCATCAAAATTGTATTGATAATATGAGATCAAAAGATTTTGTTCTATGATAATGAAAAAATCAGTATTTATCGTGGAAGATATTAAAAAGTAATAATTTTCTACCTGGTGATAAGGAAAGTAATTAATCAATCGGTTTTCTTTCTTAGTGAGGAACTTCTAACAATCATTCAAATATTTCTGTGCAGTCAGTGTGCGATTTATAATTTTATATTTCGAATTAATTTCTTGGAAGGGTTGTTAATTCCTAAAATTGATTGAATATTTCCAGAAACTGATACAGAAAATATATCGTATCTACAATGAAACAAATTAAACGTTTCCTCTTTAATGTTACTTAAGAAAAACAGCACTATCTTCCACGCCTTTTTCTGATTAAATGTTGTCCCTTCAGTAAACTGTAACTGTATCTATTTGTTCGAGAACAAATTGAATGTTCCTATTTTCAAGAGAACATCTAGAGGTAACGAGAATCGAATTACATTAAATTAATCAATAATATGGTCTAATATTTTCACTTCTCTTTAATTATTATTCATTTAAAAAAATAAGAGGGAAGTAATAATAAAAAATAATGTCATTTTCAAATAATTGGTATTTTTATTTGAAATCATTTGCTATTATAATATACATTAGCAAATTCAACATTATAATTGTGCATCATACACAGCAAATACTAGCAATATTAACAAATTCAACATTAATAATTGTGCATCATACGCATACGATTAGTTTGTAGATCCTCAAAGCAGAAAAACATGCAACATGTAATTTAGAACGAATAACCTAAGGAGTTTAATCTGGTGGGAAGGAGGGACTACACCCTACTTTCCTCCCTCTCAAATTTAATGAATACCTGCTTGCCTAACGATTTATCTTCCTCCTTGGAATACACATGTAAGGTTTCGATTCAGCTTCGTTTGCTGAGTTTTGAATTAAGATCTCTTAATTCAGTAATGGATTCAGTGTTTTCATGTTTTGAGTTTTTTTTAGATTTTACATTACGAAAAAGTAAGATTGAAAAATTAATATAAATATAAGGGCAATTCTATATAAATATTGACATAGATTTTAAAAACCTCCATTATTTCAGGATAAATATATGCTATGGGTTTAAATTTCTTTTCGCTGGCAATACCATGCATTGTTTTTAAATGAAAGCAATCCTAGATATTTATGCGATTTTGGAACATCGCCCTTAAAAGAAAGGCTTTCCTATTTGCAAATTTTTATTTCTATTAGACGTATTATAATTTAAAATGCGTCCACTTATTTTTTATTAAAGAATACACTGAAGTGACAAAAGTCATGGGATAGCAATATGCAAATTTTCAGATGGCAGTAGCATTGCGTAGAACAGCTATAAATGTGCAGTTTTGCAGAGCCATTTCTGTTCAAGTTATTCATGTGAAGAGGTTTTGACGTGATGATGACCGCACGACGGAATTAACAGACTTTGAACGCGGAATGTTAGTTGGAGCTAGAATGGGTCATGCCATTTTGGAAATCGTTAGGAATTCAACATTCCCAGATCCATTTCGAGAGTGTGCCGAGAGTATGAAATTTCAGGCATAACATCCCACCATGGACAGCGCAGTGGTCGACCGTCTGCACTTAACGGCCGAGACCGGCGACGTCTGCAAAGAGTCGTAAATTCTAACAGACAAGCAACACTGCGTCAAATAACCGCAGAAATCAATGTGGGACGTACAAGGGACTTGTCTGTTAGAACTGTGCGGAGAAATTTGGCTTTCTTGGGCTATTCCAGCCGAAGACCGACTCGAGTGCCTTTACTGACAGAACGACATCGCTTGCAACGACTCTCGTGGGCACGTGAGCATATCGGTTGGTCCCTAGATGAATGGAAAACCGTGGCCTGGTCCGATGAGTCACGATTTCAGTTGGTAAGAGCTGATGGTAGGGTTCGAGTGTGGCGCAGACCCCACGAATCCATGGACCCAAACTGTCAGCAAGGCACTGTTCAAGCTGGTGGTGGCTCCGTAATGGTGTGGGCTGTTTTTTCATGGTATGGACTTGGTCCTCTGGTGCGACTGGACCGAACATTGACTGGAAATTTATGTTCAGCTACTTGAGATCACTTGCAGCCATTCATGGACTTCATGTACCCAAACAACGATGGATTTTTATGGATGACAATGCGCCATGTCACCGGGCCACAACTTCGCGATTGGTTTGAAGAACATTCTGGACAATTCCAACGAATGATCTGGCCACCTAGATCGTCCGACATGAATCCCATCGAGCATTTATGGGACATCATCGAGAGGTCTGTTCGTGCCCAAAATCCTGCACCATCAACGCTTTCACAATTATGGACGTCTATCGAGACAGCATGGCTCAATATTCCTGCAGAAGACTTCCAACGACTTGTTGAGTCCATGCCACGTCGAGTTGCTGCACTTCGCCTGGCAAAAAGGAGGGCCGACACGATATTAAGAGGTATCCCATGACTTTTGTCACTTCAGTGTATAATTTGATGAAAAACGTTTTTGTAAACAGTAGTTTTTTGAAATTTGCAACTTCCTTTGATTCATATGAAAAATCCAAAATTATTAGAAAAAAATATTTAGATTTGTTTCCTATACATTATCGTCTTTTGAATTATTTAGTAAATATGTGAATAATTATTACCTTAATTGGTAGTTTTATAATTATTTATAAATTCATTTAAAGAAATTTACTTATAAAATAACACTCGTTTGTAATTTGTACTAAGCAAAAGACGAGAATTTTGCACTTTAGGGTACCACTTGTTTATTTGGCGATTTTTTTCCCTTGCAGTTTTCACTTCTCTTGAACAAAAAAAATGGGCGTAGCTTTTTTTTATTGGCGATTCCATTTGGCGTGGAAAAAGGACTTGGCGAAATCGGAACCCTAAAGTGCAGAATCTCCCAAAAGACAATTAATGTAACTAAAATTGGCAATGTCGGTGACAAAATTTGATTGTATTATTATTATTATATTTTTGGTTTAATTTCACTGAATGAAAAAAGGAAAAACTGAAACATTTAATTTTTCAAAAGATTCAGATAAGAAAAATAAATTCATTATTTAAAATGTACAGCGTATCATTTATAAAATGTGATTTTGTATTTTTAATGCCTGATTTCATATAAAGGGACATTTTTTGATGAAATACATTTTAAAAATACATCGCTGTGTCCCAAAATACTAAATATTTCCTCAATTTCAAATAGAGAAATACGGCTAGCCTTATGGTTAATATGGTTCTCAAGAAAATCAATAACTTAAAATATATTATTTAAAAAAAAAAAAAAACCAGGAATTCATGTAATAAACGTTAAGATACGTCTTTCTTTTCTACGGCATTGTAAAGGAAATGATTTTAAATATTTAGGAATTTAAAGGAAAATATTAAAGAATGTAAGGTTTTCCTAGAAAACTAATAAAGTATTACCTTCAGCCACATAAATTTTCTGGAAAGTATTTGAGCTTTTTTAATAACATATGCGATCATTTTTACACAAACGTGAAAAACCTTTTTCAGTTATAAATATATTTACAGTAATTCTACTGCCCATATATTTACAATGATAAGATATTTACATTAATTCTACAGTAAGTATACTTCAGTAATTCTACCCGCATGTTCCTAATAAGAGTTGTTTTAGTAATTCTTTCAATATGTTCTTAATAAGAGTTATTTAAGCTTTAAACTAATATATTTGTAATATTAATAATAAGCAGTGATCAATGTAGAATATAAAGAAATATTAAAGTAAGATTTAATTTCTTTAACTTAAAAAGGATACTACAGTACACAAAAGTAAGACCAATTATTTTTTTCAAAAATCTTTCTTTTATTCTTCCAAATTTATTTCATCGCCTTCAAATGAGCACCTCCGGACACAATGCACTTATGCCAACTCTTTTTCCAATCCTCAATGCATGCTAAAAAGTCATCGGCAAGGATGGCCTTCAAAGCGTGCGGCGATTCACGTTGAAATCTCTTCAATCAACTCATAACTGTGTCCCCGAGTGTGTCTTTTGAGTTTAGGGAATAGCCAGAAGTCACACGGTGTAAATACGGTGGTTGTGGAACGATATGGGTTTCATTTTTGGAGAAAAAGTTACGAAGAATCAATGCAGTGTGAGCTAGCGCATTCAGGATTTCCGGTACCAATCGAGATTTGACTCGTTTGAGGCCCAAATTGAATTGACTGATCCTTTTGAAATTTCAACATTATCAGCAAGGTCTCTAATTGTAAATCGACGGTTTGCAAGCACAAAATATTTAATTTTTGGACGTGAGCTTCGTCGGTTGATGTTGATGGTCGGCCGGTCTTCGTCTTCAACGCGTTATCTGCCTTCTTTGAACTGTTTATACCACTTCTAAACATTTCTTAACGATATAGGAATGCTCACCAAATGCCTTCTGCAACATTCTATACGTTTCCGCAAATAAAGTTTAAGGCATGTTCTTTGCTCAATTAACTCAGACATTTCAAAAATCGCCGGAATCAGTTTTGGCGTCTCAGAAAGTCAAGCGTAATTCAAACACTAATGAATATTTTGACGTCAAATTTAACACAGATGTCAACGACAATGCCAGCAACCTATAAAAAGAAAAAAAAAACCCCGATGTAAACTTAAAATTAATTTACTACTTTTTTGTTGACGAAAAAAGAATAAAATGCATAAATAAGAATGAACAATTGCATAAAGAATGTAGTATCTACATAACCCTAATTCACTGATGATTAAATTAAAAACATGGATTTAAAATTATTAATAAATTTAAGACAAAAATAAACATTATTTATCTTTTTATATTCTAATGTTTATATATAACTTCAAATTCCCTCAACTTATCTCCCGAAAAGATGGCAAAAAAGCATCTTTCAGGCACAAAGTTGATTTTCTATCCCCAGCTTTGAATACGACTCCTGCTGTTGGCGTTAACTTCTATTGCAAATACGTTTATACTGCTGTTTGTTTCTCTGAAAAAGCCTTGCTTTAAAGAATATCGCGTTTCCTTTGTGTTTAAGCTCCGGATTTTTTTTCCTCAACCAGTCACCGGATCCGGTTATTTCCTGATTCGGGCATCAAATATTTCTCAACAAAAAGCTTGCAGACAGGTAATCCGATTTCTTTTTCTGTTTGTAGTAAAATAACTGGAAGTCGTTTTGGAAAAGTTCAACTCATGTTGTCTCTAAGAAAAAGGTTTTCTTTAATCTTTTTCATTGTGTTTCTGTAACTGTATATCCTAAATGCAACTCACTTATATTCTTAATAATATAATTCGGTCCGAGATTTAGCTGTTTGTAACGTAACCTTAAAATCTCTTTATTTATTTATATCTTTTGCATCAATTTATCTGATATGTTTATTTTAAAGCTTAAATGTTATAATCATAAGTAATAATCCTCTAATAAATAAACTGATGAATGTCGTTTATGCACAAACTATAATAATTCCACTACTGTTTTAAACTGTTTCTGTAAGTAATTGTTGTAACTTCAGAATGTCTACGAATATGAATGCTTTTCCATTATGCATGTTCAAATGCATTGTGTATACATAACGGAAAGACCAAAGTGTTCTTATCTATTTGAAATTAGTTGCTCATTTTAATTACAAAATGAGAAAATAAATGCATCGGTTTATTATAAGATATATTTCTATTACACTATTCATTTTAAATTAAGGCTAGTTTGCATAAAACTTGTATAAATTTTTCTTCTAAATTAAAATTGATTTACTACCATTTTTTGACGAAAAGAATAAACTTCATAAGAATGAACAGTCGGATAAAGAATGTAGTATCTACATAACATTGGTCCACGGAAGATTATATTAAAAATATGGTTTTAAAAATCAATAATAAATTTAGGACACTTTAAAACAAACATTATTTATCTTATTATATTCTATTGTTTATATATAATTTGGATTGTAAAATGGATGAAGAATGTAGTATGAAGAATGTAGAATGAAAATGGATCAAAAATGTAGTGTCTTTATAACACTGGCTCACAGAAGAATAAATTAAAAATATGAATTTAAAAATTAATAATAAATTCAGGTAATTTAAAACAAACATTATTTCTGTTATTATATTCTATTGCTTATATATAGCTTCAGATTTCCTCAACTTATCTGGCGAAAAAGCATCTTTCAGGCACAAAAGTTGATTTTCTATCCATTCCCGGCTTTGAATACGACTCCTGCTGTTGGCGTTAACTTCCATTGCAAATACGTTTATACGGCTGTTTGTTCTCTTTAAAAAAGCCCTTGCTTTAAAGAATATCGCGTTTCCTTTGTGTTTAAGCTCCGGATTTTTTCCTCAACCAGTCACCGGATCGGTTATTTCCTGATTCGGGCATCAAATATTTCTCAACAGAAAGCCTTGCAGACAGATAATCCGATTTCTTTTTCTGTTTGTAGTAAAATAACTGGAAGCCGTTTGGAAAAGTTCAGCTCATATTGTTTCTGAAGAAAAAGGTTATCTTTTAATCTTTTTCATTGTGTTTTGTAACTGTATATCCTAAGTGTAGCTCACTTACATTCTTAATAATATAATTCTCTTGAAAATTTAGCTGTTTGCAATGTAACCTTCAAAATTTCTTGAATGTTTTTTTATTTTATCTATAAAAATTTTTTTTTCAATATTCTTTGCATCAATTTTTTTGCGTGTGGCTTTAAAGTTTAAGTGGGCCTGATGGCCGAATGGCTAGCGCTCTGGCGTTCGGTAACACAGGTATCGGGTTCAAATCCCGAGTTTGCCATGGGTGTTTGTAGTGGTTCGGAATCCGTTTTAAGCCGTAGGTCCCGGTCCTAACAAGGATCAGCGCTGCAGGGGGCATCGTTACTCCGCGTCCGAGGCTTACCATCAAGTTACGCGCCCCCTGGGTAATGCAAAGTGAGTAACGTCGGTGCAGCCTTTATGGCGAAAGATCACGGTCTATTTGCCAGCTGCATTAGAAGAAAAAAACAACTTTAAAGTTTAAATGTTATAATAATACGAATAATCAGTAAATAAATAAACTGAAGAAAATCATTTAGGTACAAAATATAATAATTCTACTTCTATTTTAACATAGGGCTTGATGGCCAATTGGCTAGCGCTCTGGCCTTTTGTACCACAGGCTTCACGTTCGAATACTGGAGGTGGCATGGATATTTATTAGTGGTTCAGAATCCCCATTAAACTATAGATCACAGCCTAATTAGCCTAAAGTGAACAAAAAAAGGACCATAATACGACAAACCAAACCGAATCCTGGCGGTGGCGGGGAAGTTTGTTATTGATTCGGAATCCCCGTTAAACTGTAGATCCTGGTCTAATTAGCCTAAAGGGGACAAAAAATGATCGAAGTGAGGCAAACCAAACCAAACGTGTTTTAACAGTTAGTATTATAAGTAAGCGTTTAAAAGAATCTGAATGTTTTTGTTGATTTTTTTTTCATTCAAGATTTATTTTGTATCGTTTCCTAAATTTTTATATTAAAAGTTTATTGTACCAATGGCACCAGCCAATTGGTCATCGGGCCGCTTTATGTTTAGAAGAAAAGTAGATACAAGTATGTGTACAAAACTAACCCTTTTTTACATTTATTTTCTCATTTTGTAAAGCAAATATTTGCAGCTAATGTTCAAAAATAGATAAAAAAACCGAACCCTTTGGTCGCATGCATTATATATACATCACGGAAAAGCAAGTGGACATTCCGAAATTGTGACAATAACTTGTAACAGCAGTTTGGTGGGGATTTTTCTTAGTTTTTCTTATATAGGATGCAAATTCAAGACAATTAATAAACGGTATAGAATAAAAAGGAAATAAAAATTAATTAATTTCCGTTTTAAAATACAATTTTTTGAAAGGTTTTATATTTTTTGAAAGAAAGTAAAAAAAAAACTTTAAAAGATAAAATATTAACTATTAGATTTTATTATTAACTACTAAAATTTAAACTGTTAGCATGTTTAAATCTTTACATATTTATCTATCTGGGGCGAATTCTATCACATCGCTCCGTCTTCCAAGTATTAGAAATTAAACTATTAGCATATCTCATTCAAGCAATTAGATCCCACAATAGTTCAATTATTGATCTTGAAGACAGATACAGGTCAATTACCTGTATTCGTTATGGTACAACCATGTTGAATCAGATCATTGCTACGTAATCTGTGGTGTCACTCCATTTACTGAATTATGTTCAAAGATTGGTCATGTTCTATAAAACAGATACATCTTTTATGAGAATAAATTAACGAGCATTTAAAAATATTTATTAATAAGAAATTTATTTTCATATTAAGAACATAAAATGGATTCAAACTTTTTTTTCCTTCTAATTGGCAAAACCGTGATCTTTCGCCATAAGGGCTGCGCCGATGTTACTCACTTCGCGTTACCCAGGAGGTGCGTGTAACTTGATGGACAGCCACGGACGCGGAGTAACAATGCCTCCGCAGCGCTCTACGATCCTGTTAGGGACCGGGACCTACGGTTTAAAGTGGATTCGAACCACTACAACACCCATGGGCAAACATTTGAACCCGATATGCCATTCGGCCATCAGGCCCCGGATTCAAATTTAATTAACCAAAAAATATTCCAAACTTACGTGTAATAAATTGAAAAAACCAAACTAATGCAATAACTGTTTTTAAATAAATCTATATTTTAAGAGTACAAGAGCCTCAAATATACAGGAAAACAGGGAATTCACTTTAATACTGAAATAAATTCTTATTCATTGCAGTGTAGTATTCTATGTTGGTGTTATTTTAAGAATGTGGAATTTATTGTTGAATGTAGAATGTCTTTTGCATTTTTTCCTTCTTCCTACTTATATTAAAATACAAATCTTAAAATGGATTTGGATTTACATCTGCAAACAGTATCGCATCCAATATTGTCTTTTTCCATGTGACATTGTTTTTTGTCA
This sequence comes from Caerostris extrusa, assembly GCA_021605095.1. Classification (NCBI taxonomy): domain Eukaryota; kingdom Metazoa; phylum Arthropoda; class Arachnida; order Araneae; family Araneidae; genus Caerostris; species Caerostris extrusa. The sequence continues at coordinate 46,550 of BPLR01000619.1, forward strand.
ATATTGAATTATACTATGAAAGCAAATCGTTTGAAGTTAAAAATATTCTTTCTGACAAACATTCTTGTAAAAGGAGCATCTTTACCATGGTGAATCATATTTTGCTATAAAAAATGATAGTCAACAAGCATGGGAGTAATTTTGTTCTTATGTTTTTGTTCGAGTCAAAGATATTTACAATCGGGTACACTCTTTTTTGAAATGATTCTGAACTACTATAGAATTGCTGTTCAGAATTTTGAATGAAACTGCCATGAACTTTCTAAGTCATTGTTCAACTTCTTTTACCATGTTCAGTTATGTATTATATTATTGCTATGATAAGTAACTAGCAAGAAAGAAATTTCTGAAGCCATTATAACCTATTTTGTTGTTTTTGTTTTCTGGAGTTAAAAAATATTTACAATTTGGAATATTCTATTTTGTTATTATTTTTAACTCTTCACAGTTATTTTTAACTATTATAAACCCCAGGTACTCGGTACCCTTTTACGACATGCATGGACAACACTGGGTTTATTCTAACCTGGACCCACATGGGGAGAAATACTATTAAATAGTAACTATTTCACATATTATTTTAATGCTAAACATAAATTAAAATTATTTGCATTGAAAAATATCTAAACATATAGCAATATTTAATTGAACTTAAATGAAAAATGTTAATTTAATACGAAGAAATTAAAAGCTATTTTTAATATGAAGATGAAATATCGATGCATTGATTATAAATCTTTAAATTCTTTACCCCACCTGGTTATACCCACTAGGCACCCTTTTTAGTCTATATTTAAGACATGCATAAACTATACTGCGGTTATTTTAACTAGCATCCACATGGGGAAAATGATATTAAATTGTAATCGCTTCACATAAATAACATCAATTAAACATTAATTAAAAAATTAATTATAAATTTAATTATTATTTTCTAAACATAAATTAAAATTATTTGCATTAAAAATATCTAAAGATGTATCACTATTCTATTAACTTGAATGAAAATGTTAATTTAATACGAAAATATTAGAAACTATTTTTAATGTGACGATGAAAACATTATCCAAAAATATCTAAAAAAAAAAATTAAAAAAAAAAACATTCCAAATCATTATTAAGAAATTATTTCTTGCATTTAATATGCACAGAAAATTATTCATATTCATTTGACGTTTATTTTAATGACAGAGAACTAAAATTGAAATGCATTTCAATACAGAAAATATCATCTTCATTCCACATTTAACAGATTCATAAAGATAGCAAACACTTCCTCAAAATGAAATTACTAAAACGAGATGCACAGTGCTTTCCGAAGACACTGTTTGGTAGATACAAGACTTAAAATAAAATTAATGTGCGGAGGAAATAGGTGAAAAATAAATATTATTTTCTTGTACTTCTTTTAAATACTCAAGAAGCGAAAGATCACTGGCCGCGGATAGCGCTCAAATGATGACTAATGGCCCAAAGCTCTTGTGGTAATTCCCCTGAGTTATGGCCTCAACCAACTTCCTCAGTCCAGGCTGCGGCTGACTCTTCACTTTCGGCTGCATTTATTATTCTCATTTTTGTTCTCTTGCCAGGTTACTCTGCAGTGTTACTGAGTCAATGTACGCGAACTGATAATTTTTCATGCTATTTTTTTTAATTTAATCTTTCTTTCCGGGGTATGTGGGGTACATAAATTTATTTTTTTTTTCTATATTTGCTTTTTCGAAACTGTTATTTTCCTTTTTTTTTTTTTTTTTTTTGTTTGTTGCTTCTTATTTTAAATCTCGAAAATTCTTTTTTTCGTGGCATTAAATCGTTGTATGGGAATTTCGTCCGAGGAAAATTAAAAGCGAGATTTCCACTTAAGAGGGTGAAAAAAAATGTGAAAAAAGTGAAAAAAAAAAAATTAATGTTTTTGCCCTCTCTCTCTGCCTCGGAGAGAAAAATTAGATTTAGCTTTTTTTTTTTTTTTGCTATCTCTCGATGGTTTTATTTTTTACATTTCTCATCGTTGGTTTTAATATCGGAACATATTGATTCTCTGGGATTAACCATCCCTCAATGCTGAGGAGTCATTTAATTATTTAAATTGATTCACTACTCTTGTTTGACATAAGTAAATTAATGTGCCAAAGTAAGAAATGGTTGATAATAAGAAAAATTCAAATTATTGAATGTTACAAATAAATTTTCTTTCATTTTTTTTGGACGTTTTCGTATAATTCGATTTTTTCATAAACTTGCCACAGTATGAATTTAAAAGAAATATCCTATATTTAGGGTTAAGAAATATTTATTAATTTACAGTGATTAAGCTTTTGTTGTAAATTCCTTCAGATTTTGAAATACATTTTTTTTTGTAATTATAAATGTTAAATTAATGCCAATATTAAAAGATATTTTAATATGATGTTCAAATTTGATGCATTGATACTTAATCTTTAAATTATTACTTTTAAAAGCAAAGAATTTATAACTAAAAATTATAAAACTTAATAAAACCTATCCTTACAACTAAACAACAACAACTATTATAGAAAAATACAACTAAATATCTGGACGGAAAACATTGAAACATTACAAATCATTATTAAGAAATTTTTCTCACATTTAATATGTACAGAAAATCATTCACACTTATTTGATATTTATTTTAATGATAGAGATCTAAGATTTCAAAGCATTCCAATACAGAAAGTATCATTTTCATTAAACCTGTATGAGCTTCATAGAGATAGAAAACACTTCCTCAACATGAAACTACTAAAGTAAAGGCGTAGTGCTTTCCGAAGACACTCTCTGGTAGATACAAGACTTAAAATAAAATTAATGTGTGGAGGCAATAGGTGAAAATAAATATTATTTTCTTGTACTTCTTTTAAATACCTCAAGAAGCGAGAGATCTGGCGCGGATAGTGCTGAAATGATGACTAATGGCCCAGAGCTCTTGTGGTAATTCCCTGAGTTATGGTCTCAACCAACTTCCTCAGTTCAGGCTGTGGCTGATTCTTCACTTTTGGCTGCATTATTATTCTCATTTTTGTTCTCTTGCCAGGTTACTCTGCAGTGTTACTGAGTCAATGTACTTGAACTGATAATTTTTCATTCTTTTTTTCAATATAATCTTTCTTTCCGGGGTATGTGGGGTACATAAATTAATTTTTTTTTTTCATGCTTTGCTTTTTCGAAACTGTTATTTCTCTTTTTTTTTTGGTGTGTTTGCTTCTTATTTTAAATCTCGAAGATTCTTTTTTCCGTGGCATTAAATCGTTGTATGAGAATTTCGTCCGAGGAACATTAAAAGCGAGATTTCCACTTATGAGGGGGTGGGTGTGGAAAAAGTAATGTTTTTGCCCCTCTCTCTCTCTCGGAGAAAAATTATATTTAGTTTATTTTTTTATCTCTATCGATGGTTTTATTTTTTGCATTTTTCATCGTTGGTTTTAATATCGGAACATATTGATTCTGCGGGATTAACCATCCCTCAGTGCTGAGAAGTCATTTAATTATTTAAATTAATTTAATACTCTTGTTTGACATAATCAATTTAATGTGCCTAAATAAGAAATGGTTGATAATAAGAAAAACTCAAGTTATTGAACGTTATAAATAAATTTTCTTTTATTTTTGGACGACCTCGTAAAATTTTATTTTTTTCTTAAGCTGCCACAGTATAAGTTAAAAATATCAGATATTCAGAGTTAAGAAATATTTATTAATTTACGATGAATTAGTTTTTATTATAAATTCATTCATGTTTTGAAATGCATTTTTTCTTATATTTTGTAACTTAAAAATTAATTTTAAATAAATGCATATGTTTTCTTATTAAAATAAAGAATATTATTACAAATGATATTTTTTTTCTTTGTGAATGAAAAATACTTAATATTTTACATAACTTTATTTAGGGAATAACAATAACATATATATATAAATACACTAAAATATTTTATGAAATTAAAATAGCAATTCGATGCTTGTGCCTGATGGCCGAGTGACTAACGCTCTAGCGAGTTTTTTCATGTTTCACGTTCGAGTCCCATGAATGGTTTAGTGCGTCCGAATCCTCTTTAAATTGTAGGTCCCGGTCGAATATGACTGTTAAGAGTAGAGCTGACAACCCTACTCCTTAAAAACAGAAAAACCATATCACATTTGGGTATCTGTCATCAGGCAAACGGCCTCGGTCCACCATGGGGCTTGTTGCGCCCTTGAAGAAGAATTAGAAGGAAACTTTCTTCTTATTATTTTATTTCGATAAACTATTTACCTATGTCCCGTGTAATCTCCAGCTCACATGCTAATATATCGATATTGAGTACACTTCTTAGTCTCTGAGATAACCAACCTGTTCCTCAAGTATCTCAACCCAGCCACAGTTAGTTACAATCCGGTTGCCCAATCTGCATACGTCGTTTGCAAAATAATGTTATATATAATATTAAAATGTTATTTCATTTCTAATTCCAAGGTCTTGATCTGAAGCCATGGAAAAGATAATTAGCAAATTCAATATTACACAGTATGCTTCATGTAATGGAAGAATTGTTATACTATATCCATTTTTGTATCACCAAACTGTGAAAATGGCTTTAAAGGCGGAATCTGGGGAATCCACGTTCTCCACTTATCTTTTTCAAATTCATTTTCCAAGCAACAAATTTCCATGCTTGTCCCAAGCATACATAATAAACTTTGTGGTCAGCTACCATAATCGAGTTTCAAACCAAGCTCCTTCAATTAACTTAACTTTTTTTGTTGTTGCACATCGATGGACTTCGTGAACCGATGAAAACTTCAGTAAAGGAGAAATAAAAGGATGGCATTGCCATCCGAGAGGACATTGAGGAGAAATTGTTCTGAATTTGCGGTTCATTTAGGATATTTCTCACACATAAGGCAACTTGACTGTAGAGGCTTATAACTGTTATCACAATCATCATAGATTTTACTCGTTTCTAAAAACAGTAACTACAACGAATGACAATGATGGATTCGAACCGAACTCCTCCTGCACGTGAACATTATGACCGTGACACGAAACTGGACAACGCTCAATTTATCATTGATAAAAATAATTAATTAATTATTTATCTGTGATAAAATTAAAGGAATACTTTTAATTCTTTAATATTTTTTCAGCTGTGGAAAAGATACTTGGGTTAAATTAACACTTCAATTGAAATGTATAAATTTGTTTTTAGTATTTAGTTATAATTTTTGTACAATATACCTGTGTATTATAAATCCTCTTGATTCTGTATTAATGCAAGGATCCCCCTGAAAATCTAATTCGAAACCCTCTCCCACCCTATAAGTGATAAATCCTCCCTATAAATTGAGCTGTTCGCTCTAGATAATTATGCTCCAAGAGATAAGTACACGTTACCCAGAGTAGTGGTTTTAACCACTGAAGTAAACACATTATGGAGTCGAGCGGTTTGCATATTAAAGGGACAATACTCACTGTGACCATTTACACCCGCGGTTACATTCTCCATCACTGCGGGGAGTTAAGTGCATTCCCAATTGTGCGGGGTTCTGTCTCCAGGAATATTCACGTTGCACCACCGAAATGCACCCCCCGCAATAATTTTCCGTTTGTGTAGGTCTTGTTCAGTCATTTGTTTCCATGCCGCCCTTTTCTGAATTTCTGCCGGATTAGACTCTGAGGAGGTTTGGAAGATTCGTGTCTCATATCTGAATGGTATCGAAGGATATATATGGAGTTTTTGGTTTCTTTCCAATACAAAAGATGTCGGCATAGAATCTGATTGGATATGTTGGATTGAATATATTAAAATAGTGTCTTTTTAATGTAATTTCATTTTGTTAGTGTTTAATGGATAAAAACTTTTACTAAACATATTGGTATAGTTTTTAAATGACGGTGACTTTCGTCTTTTATTATTATTATTTTTAATTTCTGCGAGATTAATCATTGAGAGTGGTTTTGGGAGATTTAAATGAACGGTTTTTTTCAAATTTTAATGATAACCACAGAGAAGGTTTGGGTTCTTTTGCACCGGATTATTATGTCTATATAGGACTCGGAGTGGATAAGTTGGATTAGATGTATGAATGTAGTGTCTTTAATGTAATTTCTTTTCATTGATGGTTATTAGGAAAAATTCTCTGCTAAGATATTCTAAAAATTCTCTACATTTCAAAAAAACATCAATAATGCTGTTTTTTTTAAATTTCAATGACCTTTTGTCTTTTGTTTTTTGAATTTCTGGGAGATTAATCATTGAGGGAGGTTTGGGAGGTTCAAATGGACGGTTTCTCAAACTTTAATGATAACCACAAATTAATGTTTGATTCATTTGTACAGGAATATTATATCTATATAGGACTGGAATATGTTTGATTAAATGTATCAATATAGAGTCTTTAATGTAATTTCGTTTCACTGATGGTTATTAGCAAATTTACAAAAAAATATTGCTGTTGTTGATGAATGTCGTGGACTTATTGCCTTCCATTTTGTGCATTTCTGCGAGATTTAACTTTGATGGTGGCTTGGTGTGTCCTTGCCTACCATTTCACAGGCAGGAATAATATCGAAGGATTTGTATGAAGATTTGGATTCTTGTGATGGTATATTATACCTAGATAGAATTCTGTTTTCACGTTGTATTAAATTCGATGTAGGAAGGTAATCTTTGAAATTCTGTTTCACTGGTGGTTATTAAAAACATTATCCACAATAAAGACATATTTAATTAATTTGTGTATGAGATAAAATTATCTATGGAAAATGTTGTTGTTTTCGAATTCCGGTTAGAATGTACTTTTTTAATCTCAAAATCGTTGCTATTCGAATGACAGATATGTAGTAGATTTAGCTTTATCCAGAGTAGAATAGACTTATTACGCTACTTTAGTATTGAGAAAAGTAATTTTTGTACAAATATTATCAAATTTAGTTTTGCATCCTACCTTCCTCTTCCAAAAAAATGAAATATATATATATTAACCAACAGATTTATCAGCCTTATTCCCGGTGTAATGACAAAACCTATCGAATCAGTATCGTATGTCGAATTTTCAAAACCAGCTCCCTATCCATCCTTCTGTACAAAATACACTCAAGAGATTTTTTCTGTACGGTATTATAAAAATCAATTTTAAGCTAGAGCAATTATTTTTAGATTTTCTGTGAAGAATATTTTTCTATTAAATGCGTTGAATAAATCTGATAATTGATTAGCATAAAATAAGATGCAAAAGTAAATTTACTAATCCAACTATCACTATTTATAACACAACTATCTTTTCTTCAAACCATTTTATCTTGCCATCACTCTTGATAAAAATCTCACTTACTCTCAGCATATTATAAACCTCCAAAATAAATTTAATAAAGCTATCCGCATCTTCTATCATCAAATTTGTAGAAACTCTAACTGCCGCCACTTAACAAAATGCTTATTTACATATGTTGCAAGCTTCCCATTATTACTTATGCAAGTCCAGTTTGGGGCTCGACAGCAAAAAAAGTAATTTGGAAATCATCCAAAAACTTGAAACAAAATCCTTCGGATGATCACCAACTCAACTTGGTACTTCATGAATCAGGATATTTGAAAATTCGCCAATTTATAACTTCACAAATTTTCGCTAATTTATATTTAAAGTTTCTAAAATTTCTACAATAATCTTCCTCACACTTGCAATTGGTTTTAAATTCTCTTCCCGCGTACTGTTCTTTAACATATAACCCGTTGCTTTTCCCCCTCATTTTCCTTCATCTGAAATGTCCTTATTGCAAGACCACCGGATGGTGGGCCTCCTTCTAATGTTAGAGTTTCTACTCATTTCATATTTATACATTTTATTTTTTAAATCTTAAAAAAATTTTTTTCTCTCTTAGTTTATACTATTACATTTCTCTTTTATTTTTTTATTAATTATATATTTCTAGATGTAAAAATGTATGGCATAAAATTTCAATTAGCATTGACCTAAAAAAAAAAGCTTCTCCAACATCAAATTAAAAGTGTATGGCTACTCCTCAGCCAAAGTACTTTGTTTAAACAACTAAGAACTTCTAAAATAAAGTAAATTTCAACAATTTATTTTATTTATTTATTTCGTCCAGTATTCGTCAAAACTCTAAATCACTGAAACTTAAATATTATACAATTAGAGAAAATATGTAATCATTTTAAGAATAATTTTAATTTACTTCAATGAAAAATATTAACTTAAATCAATAAAACAATGTGAATTATAATAAATTTATATAATCATAATTATAATTAGGATTCAAAGTAAAAATAGCTTCATATTTTTTTAATTTAGTTTTTAAAAAATAAATCTCTTAAACTATGAATGTGAATAAGGTTTTTTTTGCAAAATATCTGTTTGAATACATGTCATTATTTCGTAATTATAATAATAATAAACCAATAAATGACCAAAACTCCATTTATTGCTTAAAATTAATCAAAATCATTAATACATATAATAAATATCTTAAAGAAATTCTCTCTGCATTTACGTTTAATTCCGATCTGTCGCTCAATTTGAAGCTCGCTTCATGCATTAAATAATTTCATTTTAAGTTGTACAACTGCTTGTAATTTAAGTCAAACTGCATTCAGGAAACTTCCACATCAATTAGAATTGTTAAGATTGCCTATTCGTAGTGTTGCCTTTAAATTTCGTGCAACTGTCTTGATTGGCAGAAATAATTTTCCAGCAACCTTATCAATTCACAAGGAAGATTGTTATGCGAATTTAATTACTAGTTAATAAGTCTGTAGATTTTTTTTCATTTTGCTGATCATTTTCTTAAAATTAATAGTTAATAGAAATATTTAAGGCAACTTTACAATTTCTATATGTAATTATTAATTTTAACAATAATGCTAAAAATAATTTAGATTTTTTGTCTAATTCTTCAAATATAAAAATTAAAACAAGGGGTAGATTCCATGAGTCAATGATTTTATTCAAAATTAACGAACGGACGAGTTTGAGAGAAAGAGAATGTTTGAACGAGTTAATTTTTAAACTTTTATTCAGGACAATTTTAATCGAAAATCATGACAATAATTATGTAAACTTAAAAATAATTTCAAAACAGAATATTCCTAAATTGAAAATATTTTTGATTCCAAAAACGAAGCAACAGAACTTTTTCTCGCTTATTACTTATCATTTTATACTAATAGTATAATATATAACTAAAGATGGTAAAGAAGCTTTAAATTAACGAGTTACAAAGTTAATGGCAATTTCATTCGAAATTTGGAACAACAATTCTATAGTAGTTCAGAACCATTTCAAAACGAGTGTCCCAGATTATAAATATCTTTGACTCCAACAAAAACATAAAAAAATTACTTCAATGCCTTTTTGCCTATCATTTTACAACAATAAAAATATTAAGATGACTTTATCCTTTATAGCAATAATATCATACATGATTCAGAATGGTAAAGATGCAGATTGTAAATATCTTTATACAGGAATGTTTGTCAAAAAAGGATATTTTAAACTTCAGACGATTTGATTTCATAGAATAATTCAGATATTGACAAAAACAATGTCACATGGAGAGGACAATAATGGAGGACAGTTCTGTTTACAGATGTAAATCCAAACCATTTTAAGATTTGTCTTTTAATATAAGTAGAAAGGATGAAAAAGGAAAGCAAAAAAAGAAATTCTGCATTCAACAACAAATTCAACATTCTTAAAATAACACCAACATAGAATATTACACTGCATTGAATAAGAATTTATTTCAGTATCAAAGTGAATTCCCTGTTTTTCTTGTGCATTGAGGCTCTTATACCTTTAAAATATAGATTTATTTAAACTAAAAATTTATTGAATTAGTTTGATTTTTCAGTTTATTAAGCATATTTGTGGAATCTTTTTTGTTAATTTAATTTGAATCAATTTATATTCTTAACATAAAAATAAGCATTCTTTTTAAAACTCTTGTTAATTCATTCTCATAAAAAGATGTATCTGTTATATAGAAACATGTCCAATCTTGAAACATAATTCAGTAAATGGATTGACACCACAGATTACCCAGCAATGATCTGAATCAACATTGGGATACCATTACGAACACAGGTAATTGACTTGTATCCATCCACAAGACTGTTACTTGAACTACCGTGGGATTTCAATACTTGAATGAGAAATGCTAACAGTTTAATTTCTAATACTTGGATGGTTGACCGAAGTGATAGAATTCATCTATAAACATATAAATATGTAAAGGTTTAAAGGTGCTAATAGTTTAATTTTGATAGTTAATAAATAGTTTGAAGTTAATCTTTATTTTTTTTTAATTTCGCAAAAAAAAAAAAAAAAAAAAAAAAAAAAAAAAAAAAAAAAAAATTAACACTTTAAAATAAATTTTAATTTAAAAGAGAAATCAATTAATTTTTATGTCCTTTTATCCTATAGCTTTTTTAGTCCCATTCTTAATGTGATAAAGAATTTCATTACTTCTTAATGAGTGTGAAATATCTAAAATTTAAAATAGTTTAAAATTAATTTAAGAAATTAAAAAGCTTGAAATGCTTGATGTTTTTATATTGCAAATTATTTCTTTTTATGGTAATATTTTTTCATGAAATAAGTTAATTGTTAACAATAGTAATGAATATTGCAAGTATTTTTAATGAATAAATTTAATACACTGCACAATAATTAGTCATAATTAGACAACGTATCAATTAGTTATATATTATCAATGACTTTGATTATTTAGTGAGTAATTTTTCTTCCTATTTATTTCTAAAAATTACAGGATAAAAAGTTGACAGAATATCTAAAGAAATTGCCAGAACAAAATTATTCAAAGAGATTCTATAAAAAAAAAATAAAGATTAAAGTACGTTAAGGTTTACAGAAATTCTAAAATGATTCACAAAACAAAAAATATTCAAAGCACTTTAAAAATATTCAAGCATTATTATTACTACAGAACAAAACTAATAAAAAAAAAAAAAAAGTATAAATAAACTTTGCAATAAACTATAGACATAAAATTCCTTTTATGAACTAGAAGAAGTTCTTCAAAAAATTCTCATTAGCCATCAAAGGGATTTAAGATGAATATCATTCATGTGCAGACCACATGTTCCATTTTAGTGTTTCTTTTTTACAGACCAACAAATCTTGGTGAAATTTTTATTGTACTTCTTCAGCGATGTTTCTTCATTACTTTAGCAGTGATCAGAATAAGTTATTTTTAATCTTGTTACACATCGCACTAATTAGTTGATGAGTTGAAACCATTTCTTTTTTTCGCCTGTAGAAAACGAAATTGGGTAAAAGATTCACAGAAATCTTAACTGAGACAGATTATTTAATATATACAGAAATCAACTTATATTCTATGGAATTAAATAGTGCTATGTTGCATAGTAACATACCAAAGAAAATGAAATAAATCATAACTTAATACACACTATAAAAGTAAAAGTAATAACGACACACCTTACTTAGTAATTAAAAATGTTTTTAGTGATCCTAATCCTTGTTTTATTTGCAAGCTTCTTAGTAGCATACTAATCAAAATGATTTAAATTCCTTAAGTGTTGTGTCTTGCATTTACTGCTATAAAAATAGAGTGGTAGTGTAGACAAATATTCGTGTCCCCCCAAAAAGTAGTATTATTTCAAGACTATTCTCAGATGTAATCGAGGAGCATATTGAAATATAAAAAGCATATCAAAGCTTTTAGTACGAAAAAAATGTCAATAAATAATTGCTCGAAATAAACCTAGTTAGGGAATTGCAGAGAAATATTTTTATCTTTGTAATTCAATGAGAATGAATGTTTCAGTTATCTTTATTTAAATAAGTGTATTTATTTCAATAAGTATTTCTTCATAATTATTTATTTCAATAAATAAAAAATTTTGACTACAAGTAAAACGACAGGCATAAATTATTTTTTTTATCAATGCAAAAAGAAACTATTGAGAAAATTTTTTAAAACTTCCGTAATTCCCATTAAAAAATGTTTTGAATTGAATTTTATAAATAATTTATAAATTTAAAATAATGGATATAGCTAGATATTGAGTTAATTCTTCAAAATACTCATTGCACAAAAATAATATTCAAATAAATATGACAAATTGTTTTTAAAGGTTATACATCAGAAAAAAAAAATGCTTTTCTCTATACTAAGAAAAAATGAATATATATCTTTTATATTGTAATAACTGGATAATATTCTTAAAGAAAGATGAAAAGTTATATCTAATGAAGTAAGCATCAATTTCTTTAATCCTATATATCTTTAATAATATATTTTTAATTAAAGCATCTTGAACTTTTCTTTATAGATGGCAAAAAAAGTTGAACGATACTAACAAATTAAAAAAAAAAAATACTGTATTGTTAGATTAAAAACTTAAATAATAACTTATTAAAATAAAATTAAATTTTTACTATATTAATTACCAATTTCTTTCGATAAAAGGTTTAAGCCTTTTTTCTGTACACATTCTGCAACATAATATAAAACGTATTAAAACGTCAATGGATACTGATTCTACGAAAACGAAATATTAAAGATACTAATTAAGAGCTTAAACATGAAAAAAATAATCAATGATACATCGTTTTTATTCCTAAATCTTTCAACGCTTATCATTAATCTGACGCTTATAATACCATCAAACTTTTTAATGAATTTAATAATGGCTCTATTCATTTTTCGATTTTTTTCAATATTATTTTCACCCCTAAAACCAATATTATGCTGTGAGATTAGTATCTTCAAAAGTCGCTTTAATTATTCAGAATAAAAAAGTATGGCATTAAAGGACACCTCAGAAGAGGTAGAATTTGTAAAAGAGATTGATGATTTTGGATTTTATGCAATTAAATTTGATACTTTGGGCTTAGCAATATTTCCTCAAAACGAGGAAGATTAAAATAAATTGAACGATTGTTATTTCTCTTGGCTTTCTCGTTTGGTTTTCGTGGGCATTTCAACAATCCAAAGTTTAATTAATGAGAAGCGAATGTTTTTTTTATTTTTCTTTATTTTAATTTTTCAATTCTTAAGAAGAGAAGAGGAATTATTCTGACTTTGAAGCTGTTTCGAATGCAAATGCAAATGCAGTGGAAAAATCGAAAGCAGGCATGTATTAAGCTCTGAATTTGAATAATGAGTTGTGAAGATTAATTTTATGCCTGTTATTGGCAAAGCGAAAAACAATTCATTAAAATTTGGAAAATTCACTCTTTGACTAGAACCATTTCAGAACCATTTTTAAAAACTCAGCAGCATAAAAGGAAGTTAAAGGAAGGAATCTAAAGGAAGTTATTTTAAAGTTTCTACATTCCTGTTTGACTGCATTTAATTCTGGAATTAAATAAAGAGAAACGGAAACATTCCTCGAAATGACTTTTCAATTGGTTTTTACTTATAGTTATCAAAACTTAACGTCGTTTGCAGCTTAATATTTAAATCGAGTCTTGGGATTAAATTAATACTTGCTGCTAAAGATATCAGGATAATTTCTTTAATTTCATTTCGTAATGTAAGTTTAAGAATAAGTAAAAGAATTTAATTAATGAATAAAATGAAAATTAATTTTTGGATATTTCGGGATCTACGAAGATTTGTTTGCATTACAATTTTTGAAAAAGTAAAGTATTCCGTGTATTTCTATTTAAACTGAATATTGATATAAACCGATTTATAAATTTCGACTAAAATAATTTTAATATGATGTTAGTGTCGTGTGTCAGTTTGTGCAATTTTTTAAAATTTCATTTTGAAAGAAATTACTCGATTTGTTTTGTTTGATAGTAAAATAACTTTTTTTAACTTATTAGAGCAATATAAACAATAAAATCATTAACAGAAATACTTTAAATTGACAATTTTCATCTATAGAATGAAACTAGGTTTTATTAAAAATATTATTAATTTAATCGGGGAAAAAGTTATATTATGTATGACGAGGAAAATATTTATTTTTATATTAGAACCATAAAGATTTTTTTTAAATTTCTTAACCAGTGAATAATAATTACAGTAAGTTGAAAATTATTGACACATTTACTGTTTCAAAACGTGTATCTATTCAAATTTTTATACATTAAAATTATTATATTGTATGCAAAAAATTAAAATTTAGTACATTTACAGAATATTAAATTGACATATAATGGTTTATTTCTCAACTTTAAAAATTTCATTTTTAAAGAAGGATTTAATCACTTTTCTATTTGATAGTAAATAACGTGTTCTAAATTTTTTCAGAGCAATGTAAACAATAAAATCATTCCTTTAGTTTGATATTATTCAACAAAAGAACGAATTATTACTTTTTTAAAACATTATTTAATTTTACTGGAAAATAGTTACATTATACATGTTAAGGAAAATATTTATTTTTATATAAGAACCTAAAAGTTTCTTTTTATATTTCTTAAACGGTAAATAACAGTAACAAGAACTTGAAAATTATTGATACATATTTACAGTTTCAAAATGTTTATCCATTAATATATTTATGGATTAAAATTTGTATATTCATGCATATTAATATATATTTTTACTATATTAAATTAAATTGAAGTAATTATGAAATTTAATTGATGCATTTAAATTAAGGAATTATTAATGAAGAATTACATTGAAGAATTATTAATGAAGAATAAAATGAATTATTAATGGGGCCGAAATTGTTGCATAAAATAATAGAACAACATTTTGTGACTATTATAATATATAAATTGCATTTACTTAGATTTTCCTAATTTTTGTGAGCTGTTAATTGACTTTTGCATTTTAAAATAGAAATAAATTGAAACCACTTAAAAAGTACATTAGAACAAATATATTCTGTAATGAAATTAAATAAGTGCATTAGAACAAATATAATCTGTAATGAAATTAAATATCGTAAAAACATTATAATGTGATTGTATAATTTTAGTGAACAGTATAATTTTATATTAATTTGTAATTTGCAATTTTATATATCAATTTAAATTGCGATTTAATTTATATGATTTTAAATTTGTGACAGCCTTCAAATTGTTTGAATTAGAATCTTAATTTTCTGAATTACAATGCTGAATCAATTGACATCTTAAAATATTTATTATTTAACAATTTAAACTACCTATTCGTATCAAAATGTCAGAAATTTCTTGAAAATTATTTTTCTGATTAAATTTGAACTTTTAAAAGCATTCATCCATATTAGAGAAGAATAATTCAATCTCTCCCACTATGAAAGATTTAACCCATCTAAACTTTCAGCACATTCGCAATGAGTTTGTATAAATGTAGAAGTCTATTAAGCATTCGTACTCGGAAAACATTTTTTTTCAAAGCTTAAAGTCATGAAGTAAAAAGAAAAACTCATCAAAATACGTGTGCTCCTTTGTTCTCCAAGTTTCTCAAAATTATATACCTTTGATCCTTTTGTATTCCCATTTTTTCTCTTTTTTACTTTATGCTTCGTTTCTTTCTATTTTTCATATACACTAAAGAAAGATAACTTTTTTCTCATTATGCTTCTTTTTATTTTCTTTTTTTCTTGAGGAAAGAATGTTTCATACCAAAGAGGATTTGACTTTAAAATCAGATAAATATTTATTTACCCTACCTTGAAAAACTAAAAAAAACAAAAAAAAGAGCACACTATATTTTTCAAGCAAAAATTTCTGAAGAAGAGCCGCATTCAAAGAAAATTGAAGTTTTACGGAATTCTGAACTCATTGTGACATCTCTGCGGAACAATTTCTCTGTGGGATGAGATTATGTTTACGCTCTTGTGTGATGGGGTTATCACAACAATGGAACTATAAATCCCGTGTTCGAACTTGTTCTAGCGTTCTTCTTCTTGTTTCTCAGAAGTTTTTAAACCGAACACTGTTCAGAAACTTTTTGTTTATCTTTATATTTTCTGTTAATACTTTTAGACTAGCCACTCAGTGAAGTGCATATGTCATTTGAATTCACATATGTAGAAATCCTGATAACAAGTGTATTTATTTTTCCATTTGAATAACACGAAGGATTCCTATACGCAGACTTTATTCATCTTGTTTCATTCAGAAACATATTTTCTATCTTCTGTTAAAAATAAAAATTGCATTGTCTTCAATTTAATATATATTAGTGAAGAAAATGAAGATTTTCTTCTTAAAATTGAAAAGATATACCATATTAATTACTTCTTGATTCAGTAAAAATAATATGCATTAGTATAAACAGAATTTTTATAGTAATTTAATAACACAATCCATATAGTATACATCTATCAGTAATATTCTACAATAATTTAGTGTTATGTAATTGTTGCAATTCGATATATGTTGTTTGTTTGAAAAATAAAAATATTTGCATTTTGCCGAAATATTTATCAAAATGTGAAAGCTTATTTTCAGAATTTTAATTAAAGAATTAAAACTCAAATTCAAACAATTGAAAAACTATTTTAAAATTCGAAAAAACAAAATAAATTTAATCACAATATAAATTGCCATATAAAATTGCAAATCACAAATTAATATAAAATTACACTATTGGTTCCATTTACGTTATAATCATTTACAACAGTTAATTTCATTCTAGAATTTTTTTTAATGTTCTTATTTAAATTGTTTCAATATATTTCTATTTTAAAATGTGAAATCAATCGACAACTTGTAATATCCATTATAAAATAACAAAAGTATGAAAAATATAAATACATGCAATTTATGTATTTATATAAATTGCTAAATACTTATGCTTATTTTTTCAAACAAACAACATATCCATATGGAATTGTTAACAATTACATAACCCTAAGTCATTAAAACGATATTATTGATAGATATCCACTATATGGAGAATGTTGCTAATTACGCTAATTAAAATATGTTTATTATTACGGAATTTACTTTTATTGTTTTTACTGATACGAACATTCTATAATTAAATTAAATGTTGTAAAAGATTACAATGTGAATGGAGAGAATAGTGTAAACTTATATTAATTTGTAATTTGTAACAGATTATATATAAATTTAAATTGAGATTTAATTTTATTTGATTTTAATTTTGTGTCAATTTCAAATTGTTTGAATTCGTATCTTAATTTTCTGAATTAAAATGCGGAAACAATTGACATCGTAAAATATTTATTATTTAACAATTTAAACTATTTATTTGCATCAAAATGTCAGAAACTTCTTGGAAATTATTTTTTCTGATTCCATTTAAACTTTTAAAAGCATTCATCCATATTACAGAGAATAATTCAATCTCTCCACTATGAAAGATTTAACCCATCTAAACTTTCAGCACATTCGCCAATGAGTTTGTATAAATGTAGAAGTCTCGCGCATTCGTACTCGGAAAACATTTTTTTTCAAAGCTTAAGGTCATGAAGTAAAAAAGAAAAACTCATCAAAATACGTGTGCTCCTCTGTTTTCCAAGTTTCTCAAAATTATATGCCCTTGATCCTTTTGTATTTCCATTTTTCTGTTTTTCTCATGCTTCGGTTCTTTTTATTTTTATGGTAAAGACAACTTTTTTTCTTTTTTTCTTGAGGAAAGAACTGTTTCATACCGAAGAGGACTTGACTTCAAATCAGATAGATATTTATTTACCCTAGCTTGCAAAAGTAAAAAAAAAAAAATATAAGACACAATATATTTTTCGAGCAAAAGTTTTGAAGAAGAGCCGCATTCCAAGCTCTGAAGTTTAACGGAATTCTGAACTCATTGTGACATCGCTGCGGAACAATTTCTCTGTGTGATGAGATTTTGTTTACGCTCTTGTGTGATGGGGTTATCACAACAATGGAACTGTAAATCCCGTGTTCGAACTTGTTGTAGCGTTCTTCTTCCTGTTCCGTGGTAGTTTTTAAACCGAACATTGTTCAGAAACTTTTTGTTTATCTTTATATATTCTGTTAATACTTTTAGACTAGCCTCTCAGCTAAGTGCATATGTCATTTGAATTCAAATAAATGGAAATCTGATAGCAAGTGTAATTATTTTTCCATTTGAATAACACGAAGAATTCCTGTAAGCAGACATTATTAATCTTATTTCCTTCAGAGACGTATTTTCCATCTTCTGTTAAAAATTCCAAAAAATTGGGTTGCCATCCATTTGTTAGTTCTAAAACATATTTAGTCTTTATTAAAACGCTTTTAACATTGAAACACAGCTTTTGATTTATATATTTCGGTATCCGAATTGAGTTGAGAAGCTGCTGTTTTTACGCTGAACGTTTTGATCAGTTTTTTGCCACTAGAAAGTTGGATATCAAAGTAGATTAGCTAGGAAATGTGCATACTGCTATAAAAATAGAAATGGTAATACTACCACAAGTATTTTTCCCACTAGAAGATTTGTAAGATTTCGTTTCCAGGAAAGAAGAATGTATATTCTTTAATAAGTACATAATAACCACTTATCATGCAAATTTCACAGCAGA
Source organism: Caerostris extrusa (assembly GCA_021605095.1). Taxonomy (NCBI): domain Eukaryota; kingdom Metazoa; phylum Arthropoda; class Arachnida; order Araneae; family Araneidae; genus Caerostris; species Caerostris extrusa. Next base: position 65,002 of record BPLR01000619.1, read on the forward strand.
TAAAAAGTGTTGTGGACATTTTTATTACATGCAATTTTTTTGTACTAATGAGAGAAACCTGTTATTCAAATCTGATAGAGGATATTCAGTGTCATGGACATTCAGTGATGACACGTCATGAAATTAACGATTGTCTGTTCGACTTTAGCTGGTCGTTTGTCAATTACATTTCGGGGAATTAGGCTCTTCTAATTAATGAGCTACAGAAACATATTTTTAATTATAATTAACCCAGAATGAATGTTTCAGTTATATTTATTTCAACAGTAGATTATTTTATTAAATAACTCTTTTTTTTGACTAGATTGAAACGATAACCATAAATTTTTTTTTAATAAATACGAAAAGAGATTATTGAGAAAATTTTAAAAACTACGTAAATCTCATTAAAAAGAAGGTAATGCTTTGAAATGGAGACTTGATAAATAATTTATGGATTCAAAATAAAGATAAAAGCTACATAGTTAATTCCTCATAAGCCCACATTCCACAAAAATATTGAAATAAAGTTGACCAATTGCTTTTAAAAATTTTACATTAAGAAAAAAAATGCCTTTCTCAATAAAAAGCAAATTGATATATATAATTTGTAATCTAATAATTGGATTATTCTTAGAAGATGAAAAGTTATATCTAATGAACTAATGAGCATCAATTTCTTAAATCCTGTATCCTTTTTAATTAATGCATCTCGACCTTTGCTTTATACAGAAAAAAAAAATGAACCATACCAAAAACATTTAAAAAAAAGCTACATTATTAGATTAAAAACTTAGATAATAATTTATTAAATTAAGATTACATTTTTAACATATTAATTTCCAATTTTTTTTTTTGACAAAGGTTTAAGCCTTTTTCTAAACGCATATTGCAGCATAATAGAAAACTTATTAAAACATTAATGGATACTGATTCTATGAAAACGAATTCATAAAAATACTAATTAAGAGTTTAAACATGAAAACATAATCGATGATACATCGGTTTCATTCCTAAACTTTCAACGCTTATCATTAATCTGACGTTTATAATACCATCAGACTTTTTAATGAATTTAATAACGGCTCTATTCATTTTTTTCGATTTTTTTCAATATTATTTTCACCCCTAAAACCAATCTAATGCTGTGAGATTAGTATCTTCAAAAGTCGCTTTAATTATTCAGGGGAAAAAAGTATGGCATTAAAAGAAAACTCAGAAGAGGCAGGTTTTGTAAAAGAGATTGATGATTTTAGATTTTATGCAATTAAATTTGATACTGATTTGGGCTTAACAACACAGTGCAATATTTCCTCAAAACGATGAAGATTAAAATAAATTGACCGATCCTTATTTCTCTTGACTTTCTCGTTTGGTTTTCGTGGGCATTTCAACAATCCAAAGTTTAATTAATGAGAAGCGAATGTTTTTTTTTTATTTTTCTTTATTTTATTTTAGCAATTCTTAGGAGAAGAGGAATTATTCTGATTTCGAAGCTGTTTCAAATGCAAATGCAAATGTAGTGGAAAAATCGAAATCAGGCGTGCTTTAAGCTCTGAAGTTGAATAATGAGTTGCGAAGATTAATTTTATGCCTGTTATTGGTAAAAGCGAAAAACAATTCATTAAAATCTGGAAAATTCTCTCTTTGACTAGGACTTCAGAAATGATTTTTAAAACTAAGCAGCTTGAAAGGAAGTTATTTTAAAGTTTCTGCATTCCTGTCTCACTGCATTTCATTCCTGAATTAAATAAAAAGAAACGTAAACATTACTCAGAAATGACTTTTCAATTGGTTTTTACTTACCGTTATCGAACTTAACGTCGTTTTCATTTTAATATTTAAATGGAGACTTAAGAATTAAATTAATATTTGGTCTAAAAATATCATGCAAATTTCTTTAATTTCATTGCGTAATGTAAATTTTAGAATAAGTAAAATAATTTAAATTTTGGATATTTCAGGATCCGAGAAGAGTAGTTAAGATTTGTGAAACAGTAAAGTATTCCCTTTATTTTTAATCAAACTGAATAAACAGAAATATTAATTTCATTTAAAAGGATTTTAATATGATATTGATGATATAAATCCGTTTTCTCAACTTTTAAAATTTTCTTTTCAAGAAATGGCTTGAATAATTTTCTGTTTGATAGTAAATAACATTTTAAAAAAAGTTATTAGAGCAATGTAAACAATAAAATTATTACTTTAAGTTGATAGAATTCATGAAAAGAACGAAATATTACTTTATTAAAAATTTATTTAATTTTACGGGAAAACGGTTACAATATACATGATAAGGAAAATATTTATTTTTATATATGATCCTAAACGTTTAATTTTATTTTTTTAAATCTTAAAATTTTAATTAACCATCACAAGAACTTGAAAATCATTGATACATATTTACAGTTTCAAAACGTGTATCCATTAATATTTTTAAGCAATAAAAGTTTTATATTCATGCATATTAATATATATTCTTACTATATTAAATTAAATTTAATTGAAGCATTTAAATTAAAGAATCATTAATGAAGAATTTAAATTGAAGAATTATTAATGAATAATTTACATTGAAGAACTAAATGGATGAATTAATAAAGAAGAATTTAAATTGAAGTATTATTAATGAAGAATTAAATAGAAGAATTATTAACGGTGAAAAATCGTTGCATAAAATGATAGAACAATATTTGTGACTATTATAAGTGCCCCTACTAAGAGTTTTCTTAATTTAGTAAGTTGTTAATTGATTTTTTTGCGTAAAAAATTTTAAAGGGAAACCACTTCAATAAGTATATTAGAAACAAAATATTCTGTAATGAAATTAAATATCTTAAAACTTTATAATATGATTGAAGTGAATAATATAATTTTATAATAATTTCTAATTTGTAACTTTATATATCGATTTAATTTATTATTTAATTTATTTGACTTTAATTTAGTGTCAGTCTTGATATTGTTTGAATTCGACACTGAAGTTTCCGAACTAAAGTGCTGAATCAATTGACATTTTTAAATATTTATTATTCAACAATTTAAACTATTTATTCGTATCAAAATGTCTGAAACTTCTTGAAATTATTTTTGATTCTATTTGAACTTTTAAAAATATTCATCCTACTAGAGAAGAATAATTCAATCTCTCCACTGTGATAGATTTAATCCATCTAAATTTTCAGCACATTCGCAATGAGTTTGTATAAATGTAGAAGTCTCGCGCATTCGTACTCGGAAAGACATTTTCTTTTCAAAGCTTAAAGTCATAAAGTAAAAGAAAAACTCATTAAAATATGTGTACTCCTCTGTTTTCCAAGTTTCTCAAAATTATATACCTTTGATCCTTTTGTATTCTCCTTTTTCTGTTTTTTACTTTATGCTTTGCCTCTTTCTAGTTATTTTCATATACACTAAAGTAAAGATAATTTTTCTCATTATGCTTATTTTCTTTTTTTTTTTTTCTTGAGGAAAGAATGTTTCTTACCGAAGAGGACTTGACTTGAAAATCAGATAGATATTTATTTACCCCAGCTTGAAAAAGTAAAAAAAAAAAAAAAAAAAAAAAAGAGGCACAATATATTTCTCAGGCCAAAAGTTCTGAAGAGGAGCCGCATTTCAAAAGAAAATTGAAGTTTTACGGAATTCTGAACTCATTGTGACATCTCTGCGGAAACAATTTCTCTGTGTGATGAGATTTTGTTTACGCTCTTGTGTGATAGGGTTATCACAACAATGGAACTGTAAATTCCGTGCTCGAACTTGTTGTAGCGTTCTTCTTCCTGTTCCGTAGAAGATTTTAAACCGAACATTGTTCAGATATTTTTGTTTGTCTTCATATTTTCTGTTAATACTTTTAGACTAGCCGCTCGGCGAAGTGCATATGTCATTTGAATCCAGTAATTATTTTTCCGTTTGAATAACACGAAGATTCCTGTAAGCTGACTTTATGCATCCATTTCCATCAGAAACGTATTTTCTATCTAGTGTTAAAAAAATGAAAAAAAAAAAAAAAAATGCATTGTTATTAATTTGTTATTTCTAAATTTTTTATTATTCTATATAAAAATAAACTTAATCATAAATTAATATTAACTATAAATGTAAAGTTTAAACACAACAGACATTTCTTATTAATTAAAATTTTTAGTGATCGAAACCGTGTCTTATTCAATGTTCTTACTTATCATACTAATCACAACGAGTTTGATTGCAGTAAGTAGTGTGCTTTGCATTTACTAATATAAAAATAGAATGGTAATATGACAAATTAGCTGTAAATGTGGAACATGCTGAACTACACTAAATATATAAAACATGTCAAAACTTGTCAGGTGTTTCTAACTGAAAATGGCAACAGCTGGAAATAAAATCTAATTCTTGAATTACAGAGAAATATTTTTCATTATAATTCAGTGAGAATATACGTTCAAAACATTCTGAATTATAATAAATATACAAAAATCTAAATTAAAAATAAATCAGTGAGTCAAAGAAATTTTTTCAGATATATTTATTTCAATAGTAGAGTATTTAATAAATGAAACTCCTTTGACTAGTTACAAAACGATTGGCATATTTTTTAATAAATACTAAAAGAAACTATTTAAAAATTATTTTAAAAACTACATAATACTTACTAAAAAAAAGGAAAATGCTTTGAAATGGAGATTTTATAAGTAATTTATAGATTCAAAATAAAAAGAACAGCTAGATCTTGTGTTAATTCTACATAAGTACTCCTTCCATAAAAATATTCAAATAAAGTTGTCAAATTGCTTTTAATAGTTTTACATAAAAAAATGTATTTTTCAATAAAAAGAAAATGAATATATATATTTTATAATCAAATTCTGGATTATATTCTTGTAAAAAGATGAACAGTTACATCTAATGAATTAATGAACAATTTTTTAAATCCTATATATCTTTAAAAATATTTTTAATTAATGCAATTTGACCTTTTCTTTATAGAGAATTTTGTTAAAAAGTTCTGTACTGTTAGATTAAAAGCTTAGATAATATCTTATTAAATTAAGATTAAATTTTTAACATATTAATTTGCAAATTTTCTTTTGACAAAAATTTTAAGCCTTTTTCTGAACACGTACTGCGAGATAATAGAAAACTTATTAAAACATTAATGGATACTGATTCTATGGAGACGAAATATTAAAGATACTAATTAAGAGCTTAAGCAGGAAAAAAATAATCGATGATACATCGTTTTTATTCCTAAATCTTTTAATCTTTTAATAAGGGCTCTATTCATTTTTTCGATTTTTTTTTCAATATTACTTTCCCCATAAAACCAATCTTATGCTGTGAGATTAGTATCTTCAAAAGTTGCTTTAATTATTCAGGGAGTATGGCATTAAAGGGAACCTCAAAAGAGGTAGGATTTGTAAAAGAGATTGATGATTTTGGGATTTTATGCAATTAAATTTGATACTGATTTGGGCTTAACAGCACTGTGCAATATTTCCTCAAAACGATGAAGATTAAAATAAATTGAACAATTCTTATTTCTCTGGACTTTCTCGTTTGGTTTTCGTGGGCATTTCAACAATCCAAAGTTTAATCAATTAGAAGCAAAAGTTTTTTTTATTCTTCTATATTTTAATTTTGGAATTCTTAGGAGAAGAAGAGGAATTATTCTGACTTCAACTGTTTCGAATGCAAATGTAAATGCAGTGGAAAAATCGAAATCAGTCGTGCATTAAGCTCTGAAATTGAATAATGAGTTGTGAAGATTAATTTTATGCCTGCTATTGGCAAAGCGAAAAACAATTCATTAAAATCTGGAAATTTCTCTCTTTGACAAGGACTTCAGAACCATTTTTTAAAACTTAGCAACATAAAAGGAAGTTAAAGGAAGGAATTATAAAGGAAGTTATTTTAAAGTTTCTACATTCCTGCCTGACTGCATTTAATTTGTGAATTAAATAAAGATAAACGTAAACATTCCTCCAAAATGACTTTCAACTGGTTTTTACTTACCGTTATCGGAACTTAACATTCTTATCATTTTAATATTTAATTGAAACTTAAGGAATAAATTAATATTTGCTCCTAAAAATATCAGGATAATTTCCTTATTTGCATTCCGTAATGTAACTTTAACAATTTGTAGAATAATTTAATTAATGAATAAAATGAGATATAATTTTTGGATTTTTCAGGATATGTGAGTATTTATGTGCTTTAAGATTTGTGAAAAGCAAAGTATTTTGTGCATTTCTCATCAAAGTGAATATTGATGTAAACAAAACTATTAAATTCATGTAAAAAATTTTTGCAAAAATTTTATTGGCTTCATAATCGTTCTGCGCAATTTTTAAAATTTCATTTTCAAACAAATAACTTGATTTTTTTCTTTTTTGATATAAAATAACTTATTTTTAAATTTATTAGTGGAATATAAACATAAATTCATTAACAGAGATATTTTATGTTGACCTTTTTCATCTAATGAATGAAACGATGTTTTATTAAAACATTAATGTATCGTAAAAGATTGCAATGTGATAGGAGTGAATAGTGTAATTATATAATTTGTAATTATATATATCAATTAAAATTGCGATTTAATTTTTTTGAATTTAATATTGTGCCAGCCTTCAAATAGTTTGAATTCGAATCTCAATTTTCTAAATTAAAATGCTGCATCAATTGGCATCATAAAATAATTATTATTGAGCAATTTAAAATTCTTATTCGTATTAAAATTTCAGAAACGTTTTAGAAATTATTTTTTTCAGATTCCATTTGAATTTTTAAAAGCCTTCATCCATATTAGAGACAATGATCCAATCTCTCCACTATGAAAGATCTAAGCCATCTAAACTTTCAGCACATTCGCAATGAGTTTGTATAAATGTAAAAGACTCGCGCATTCGTACTCGGAAATACGTTTTTCTGCAAAGCTTAAAATGATGAAGAAGAAAAGAAAAACTCATCAAAATACGTGTGCTCCTCTGTTTTCCAAGTTTTTCAATTTTATATATACTTTTGATCCTTTTGTATTCCCATTTTTTCTGTTTTTTATTTTATGCTTCGGTTCTTTCTATTTTCATATACACTAAAGTAAAGATAACTTTTTTTTTCATTATGCTTCTTTTCTTTTTTTCAGGAGGAAAGAATATTTCATACCGAAGAGGACTTGACTTCTAAATCAGATAGATATTTATTTACCCTAGCTTGAAAACTAAAAAAACCAAAAAAAAAAAAAAAAAAAAAAAAAAAAAAAAGATGCACAATATATTTTTCAAGCAAAAGTTCACATTCCAAAGGAAAATTGAAGTTTACGGAATTCTGAACTCATTGTGACATCTCTGCGGAACAATTTCTCTGCGTGATGAGATTTTGTTTACGCTCTTGTGTGATGGGGTTATCACAACGATGGAAACTATAAATCCCGTGTTGAACTTGTTGTAGTGTTCTTCTTCCTGTTCCGTGGAAGTTTTTAAACTGAACATTGTTCAGAAACTTTTTGTTTATCTCAATACTTTCTGTTAATACTTTTTAGACCAGCCACTCAGAAAAGTGCATATGTCATTTGAATTCAGATAAGTTTAAATCCCGATAACAAGTGTAATTATTTTTCCATTTGAATAGCAAGAAAGATTCCTGTCATTCAAGACGTTATTCATCTTGTTTCATTCAGAAACGTATTTTCTATCTTCTGTTAAAAAATTCAAAAATTGCATTGTCTTCAATTTGTTATTTCTAAAGAATGTTAACTTTTATTAAAGCATTTTTAAGATTCAAAATGGACACGTGAGTTGTATCTTTTAGTATTTAGAATGAGTTGAGAATGATATCTTTTCAAACGCCGAACGTTTTGATTTATTTTTGATATTAGCATAGTTGATATAAAGTAAATTAGCTAGGACCCAGCATAAAATTTCTGCTATAAAACACTGTAGCATTTCGTTTCCAGGTGAAAGGAATGTATATTCTTTAACAAGTACATTATAACAAATCACTCAAATTTGACAGCAGATAAATAGTGTTTTAGATACTTATATACATAATCAATTAGTGAAACAATTATGTTGTTGTTGTTTTTTATTAATGAGAACAACCTGTTGATTAAATCTGATAGCAGATAATCAGTGTCACGGATAATGAGACCTCATGGAGAACCCCACAAAACATCCAAATTAGAGATTATCTATTCAACCTTCACAAGTCGAAACAATTATAAATGAAATAAGGACTGGTCATAATATATTGCATCGTGATTGGGAATAGACCATGGATTGAGGAAGTGTAAACTCCAATGAGAAGCATCGTGAGGGAAGCGCACTCCCTCTTGACCTATTTTCTTAAAGGAAGGGTTTTTGGAGATGAATAAAGTGTTGTGCTACGAATCGACTAGAAGTGTTTTTTTCTGTTTCTGAAAATGATTGAAAAGGCCGGAGTTTCCGCCTATTTCCAAAGATAACTACTTGTGGTTTCGTGTATCACGCCATGTGATGATTAAGGTCTGTCGCACACCGGTGAGTTAGATAGACTCGCGAACTCTAAAAATTTCTGACCTTGGAGTGAACTGCACTTGCAAACCAAATTTAATTTTTACTTTTTAATTATTTTGTTACTAATAATTTGTAATAAAAAAGTTCTTTTTATATATATAAAGCTTGTAAATAAAAATTAATGTGTTCCCATGAACGTGAAAGTGGTACTCTTCTTGAAACCATTATAGGTCTACTGTAGACCAAAAACTCTATAACACCCTTATTTTGCAACTCCATCCTCATCATGGGTGGCATCTAAAGTTTTTCAACCTCTTCTTGGATCCCAATATGAAAGACCTTTCCATCTATGGATTTATCAAATTCACCCTCGGCATAGACATGCACGCTTGTTAAGTTTCGAACCTAGTTTCCTTAATTTAAAAACCTAACATGTAACTCATCATATAGCTCCAGACCATTTAATTATGACAAAAAACGTGTTTTTAATTTTTATTTATTTAATTTGTAAATTTTTAACAGAAGTTATCAAATTAGTTCATTGCAATATAAATTCCTTTCACTCATTAATATAATTTGCTTCTTAAAATTATGATAGAAAATATTTTATGTAATGAAATTCTTATAACTGTTAAAGTGAGTGAAATATTGTTTCCCATAAAAATAAACAACTTTTCCCATTTAACTTGAATAAGCTATTTCATTGAAGCTCTTAATTGTGCAGTAGTATTTCTAAAGAGAAAATTGCTTTTTAATGGTAGGAACTCATCAATAATTTTTACTCGCAGTTGTTTCGTTTCTAACTTCATACTGTTTTTCCTCTTGAATAATATATATCAAGGCCCCATAAATTATTCATACTTTTTTGGTGCTCTCATATGACGACTGTCTTTGGCATTTGCTAATAAGCACTTGTTGACTCAAGACATTTTACTGCAGTTTAGCAAGGACATTACATTTGAAATTAAGCTGAATGACTGTTTTGGGAGCAATTAACAACTAGCTTCTCCCAACTTTGAATTAAGAGATTAGCTTTCTCTTAATGCTTTACTGACTGGCGTTTTCTGTACTTCTGTAGAACTTCCCTTATAGGTGTTGGTAATGGGTTTCTCTCCACAACAAAGCAATTGAAACAATCTCTAAAACACCCGTAACATGTGTATGTGGCACATTTACCTTTTTGTATAATGTGTTCTATATTTCTCATTGTTACTGTTCATCCTTTGCTTGTTGAATAATTACAAATAAAGCAATTTAACTATATGCGCTAAATGTTCTAAGGTGCAATTTTTTAAATTAAATTCCTACTTTTTTTTTCTCTATATTGCAGAAAAGTCCTTTACTAATAAATTTGAAATTTTCCTCTTACATCTGGTGCCATCTATTATTAGATACATGCAAATTAAATCTAAAAAAAAAAACTGAAATTAATTAATTAAATTAAATTAATGAATTAATATTTGAAAAAAACTGTATTATCATTAAGTGTCATCCACTACAATTTAAAAAAAATATGTATTTGAACTTGAGTGGATGAATAAAAAGTATTTTATGAACGCTTGAAATTTTGAACAAGATATATATAGGGAAAGTGTGAACTAATAGGGTATTGATTTTGATATACGATATATGGCGGATAAGATATATAATAATATATATGATTTTGTATATCAATATGGATCTTTGTGGGTTTGTTGCAACATAACTTAAAAACTACAACTCTCAACGTTTTTTTTTTTTTTGAAATCATTATTCTCTTATCTGGTGTGGAAATAAAAATCTCAGAAAAATTATAATTATTTATTTTTAAATGAACCAAAAATCATATTTTTATTTTATGTAGGATGGGAATAGGATTTAAAGACAGACAAAGTTTAGAAGACACGGAGATTCTTGTAGCGTGGTCGTTTCATCTACAGCTTTTTTTTATTTTTAGAAATTTTCTTGAAATTAAAATGAAATTTTTATGTTTATATGATTATGTTCGTTCTTAACATATTTTCAAATGCTATATTACATAGTTTTATTTATATTTTAATTCCTAAACTCTTCTTATATATAAATAGTTATCCAAAAAAATTTCTAAATTGTAAAATAGACGTTTCCACGTTTGTTTCCTAACAAAAGGGTATAGACGTCTCATATACAGTCATAAACACAATACAAGTTTATTACGAGATTAATGAAATGTCACTGGAGGAATTTTGTCTAATTGTAGTGATATAATGTGTGTGCATTATACCAGGACATCTCCTGCTACACACTGAATAACGCTGAATCTATTTTTATAGCTGAGAAGGGCTTCAAATTAAAATGCCAGGCGATAAAAAAGATATATGCTAAATAATCTACGATTTAAAAAATTGTTCAGTAAGATAAGTAGCTTATTTTTTTTCTCATAAAGTGAAAACACAGTTAAAAGATGAGTTATGATATGATATAAATTAAATGATTATAATTAAATTAGGCATACAACTGTGTCTTCCTAAAATTTTTTTTAATTTTTTTCACCACCTGTAAATTAATTATTTTTTAATAAATAATTACCAGCAAATCATGGCAGCCTTTAAAAATATTAACTAAATAGTGGGATAATAAATATTTATTTGCCAGCATTTAATTAAAATAATAGAAGGAAATAAATTCATTCCTAAATTTAAATAAATACGAAATTTTTGAAATCGTTTCATCCCTTTTAACCTTAAACAAACAACTTTTTATGAATACAACAATACAAAAACTGAGTTTGAATTAAAGGAACCTAAATAGTTTTTTTTTTTTTGTTATTTGATCCGATAGAAATAAAATGTAATTGAATTTAGTTGTTATTTGCTAAACATTAAAGTTAGACAAGACATAAAAGAGAATCTTAAAAACAAAGCAATGGCTTTTCAGATGAAGATACCACATAAATAAAGTTTATTTATGATCTATTTATTTTTATTAAACAAAATGTATTAGACAAAAAAAAAATAATCTGTTTTACAAATAAGATTTTTTTATGCTAAGTAACAAATTCACGCCGTGCTCCTTACAAAAAAATATCAAAACGCATTAAGTAGAGATTATAACAAAGAACAAATTTTTACAAAGAAAACTTCTTTATTCAAACGAATGAGAAATTATTGTTGTTGTTTCAAGAATTGTTTTTGTTGTTTTATGATTACGGTATAAAAACAAATCCTTTTAAAAATGAATATAATAGGTAAGAAAATAATAGATATAAAAATTAAAGTAAATTTTGTCCTTTTTTTTTATTGACTGAAATTTATATTTTCTTTTAATGCAAGCCAATTCTTTTTAATCTAATTACGAAAAAGAGTTTAATTTTCTTTTTCTTGAGATTTTGAAGTTTATGAATTTAGAAGTCACTGAAGTAATATAATTATATTTGTAATGATAAATGTCTTTTTCTAATAAGAATCCTTTTGTGTGCGTGTTTTTCCCAAACACCAATTAAATATATTATATTATTAACATTTAAAACAATTCATATGAAAAATGACTGACATGTTGTTTCTTATCCCACTTAGTCGACAGAAACAACATATCAGTAATCATCAACATCTAAACCAAGTCCGTTAACCTATGTGTTTTCATGGAAGGAGGGAAAGGGGTTCAGCTTCTGTTGTGATGGAGCATCTGTAGGTAGAAGTCTGACTTGTATCCCTGAAGGAGGAGGGCAGTGAATTCCGGGAGGATTTTTAGGGAAAATACCCCTTATTTACATATCGTATGGGAGAAAAACCTAGAAAACTCTCACCAGGTAATCCGACGAAGAAGGCAAGATGCTGATCATCGCAAAAGCCATCGAACCTCCTCGTGTTTTGAAACGGTGTCTACCACAAAGCCGCCAGCGGAATGACCCTCAGAACTTATGCTCACAACGGTGCACGTCCCACTGAGCCCCGAGTCGGGCAAAAATAGTACGAACTACTAAAGAAGAAGAAAATTGTAAGAGAAGAAATGGTAAGAATAAATGCTAAATAAGAAATAAGAAAGTGGTAAACGAGGAATGGTATGATCCCATTTCATATCAGAGGAAAACAAAAAGTAGATGTTGAAGTGATTTTCAAATGTTTTATTGTACTGTATCAGCGACAAATGAAAAACAAACGTATTCTCTCAAAGCCTTTTAGTTGTATTTATCCTGTCTACTGCAACAATAACTCTCACATGAGATCTTTCAGGGAATCCATATGCATTTTGTACACGAACAATTTCATGAACCACAGCTAATCTTGAACATTAAAAATGTGATGCCATTGAAGAAAAAACGCTTGTCTGGCTTTGTATAGAACATGCACCAAAGACTTGTAACAAAAAAATTGTACCAAAGGATTAGATCTGCTTGCTTGAATATTATTGAATATTATAATTGTTATAATATTTGGTTGAATATTATTATTATATATTATTTATACTTGATTTATTTACTAAAAGTATTATTATATTATATTAATTAACAATTATTTTAATAGTACATAAAAAGTTATTATTGTCTTTAAAAATGTTTTACACTAATACTTAAAATATGTATTTTAAAAAGTAATAAATATTTAAAAGAAATTACTTTAATGTTTGGTGCGCTATTCAGTGACACTAAAAAAAAAAAAAAAAAAACCATTATTTCCGCCTTCAGCTCGAAAAGTTTTATATTCAAGGTTTAATATATTTATTATTTAAAAAAACATTTTTAAAAAAAAATATTAAAAATACATTCTGATATAAAGTATATATTTGAGAGTTAAAACTATTTCACCATCACAAACGTATTTAAAGAAACTTTTCTCTCTCAATGCGGTCAATAAAATATTCATATTCATTCGATATTTATTCCAACGATAGAGAAAAGATTTAAATGCGATGCAATAAAGAAAGGATCATCTTTATGCCGCTTTTATGGGCTTGGAACACACAGAAAATGCTTTTCCAAAGTGAAACTAATAAAAGGGGAAGCAAAATCATTTTCAAAGACACTGGTTTTTGGGAGTTGCATGGCTTAAAATAGAATTAATGCTTTGAAGCAAAAAGGTGAAAAATAAATATTATTTTCTTCTGCTTCTTTAAACACTTTAGGAAGAGAAAGATTCTTACTGCGTATAACGCTAAAACGATGACTAATGGCCCAAAGCTTGTGTGGTAATTCCCCTTGAGTTATGACCCTCAACCAATCAGCTCAGTCCAAGCTGCGGTTGAGTCTTCACTCCTCGGATGCATTTGTTATTATCATTTTTGTTCTCTTGCCAGAAGACTTCTTGTTACTGAGAAAATGTACTCGAACTGACAATTTTTCGTGCTTTTTTTTTATCTTTAATATTTCTCCTTGCGGTATGTGGGGCACAAAAATGTAGTTTTATGCTTCGTTTTTTTCGATACTGTGTTACGTTTTTTGGCGCCTTTTTAAGATTGTTTTTACAGCAGCATTTAATCGATGTGAATTTCGTGCAGGGGAAAATTAAAAGTGAGTTTTCCACTTATGAAAAGGAAAAAAAAAAATTCATCATGGAAAAAATTAATTTTTTCACAGTTCTCTATAAAAATTAAAAATATTTTTTTTCTGGCATTGTTTTTTGACGTCTTTTTTTAAAACTTATTTTAATATTGGTATACATTGATCTCTGATATTTATTTTTTTAATGCAAAGTTTTGCTGGACATTTATTTTTTTTAACTAATTAAATAGCTATGATTTGATAAGTTATAGTTACAATATTTTGTTGACTATTATTGAATATTATAGATGTTAAAATACTTTGTTGAATATTATTGAATATATTATTGCCTTTAAAAATGTTTTACACTAATATTAAAAATGTGTATTTTAAAAAGTAATAAATAATTTAAAAAATTCTGTAATACTGTTTGATTTTTACCTCAAAAAAAAAATTTATATTACGCCTTCAACTTAGCAAGATTTATTACATTATCTTTTTTTAAAAAAAAGCAAAGTAAATTTTTTTAAATATTTTAAACATAAATTTAAAATAATTTTTTGGAGATTTAAAAAACTATCTTTTCACTATCACAAAGTGAAACGTTATTTTTAAAAATAATCAGCTTAAAATAGAAAAGGTGAAAAATAAATATTATTTTCTTCTGCTTCTTTAAACACTTTAGGAAGAGAAAGATTCTTGCTGCGTATAACGCTAAAACGATGACTAATGGCCCAAAGCTCGTGTGGTAATTCCCCTGAGTTATGACCTCAACCAACCAGCTCAGTTCGAGCCGCGGTTGAGTCTTCACTTTCGGATGCATTTGTTATTCTCATTTTTGTTCTCTTGCCAGAAGACTTCTTGTTACTGAGAAAAATGTACTTGAACTGACAATTTTTCATGTTTTTTTTTTTCTTTAATCTTTCTCTTTGCTGGTATGTGGGAGCACAAAAATTTAGTTTTATTTTTTTTGATTTGTGTTGCTTTTTTGCCTTTTAAGATTGCTTTTGCCACAGCATTTAATCTATGTGAATTTCGTGCATGGAAAATTAAAAGTGAGTTTTCCATTTATGAAAAAAAAAAATTTCCTCATGGAAAAAAAAATTAATTTTTTCATCTTCTCTATAAAAAATTAGATTTTTTTTTTTCTGACATTGTCTTTTTTTACGTCTTTTTTTTAAAACTTGTTTTAATATTTATATACATTGATCTCTGATATTTATATTTTAATGCATAATTTTGTTGGACATTTATTTTTTTAATTAACTAAATAGTTATGATTTGAAATGTTATCAGTTATAATATTTTGTTGACTATTATTGCATATGACAGATGTTTAAAATACTTTGTTGAATATTATTGAATATTACTAATAACCTTAAAAATGTTTTACACTAATATTTAAAATGTGTATTTCAAAAAGTAATAAATAATTTAAAACAAATTGTATAATGTTTGATTTCTTTACCTCAAACGCCACATAAAATATTTATTTCACCTTGAACTTGGTAAGATTTATTACTTATTATTTTAAAAAGCAAAGGTCTTTTTTTTTTTTTTTAAATATTTAGCATAAATTTAAAGTATATTTTTTTAAAACTATTTTAAAAACGTTATTTGAAGAAATGTTTTAAACAGTAAAATAATATTTAAACTAATGATAGAGAATAAATTTAAATTGCAAAAGAAAGAAATCTTTAATTTTTGGAGTTAAAAAACTATTTCCAAAGTGAAACTATAAACGTGGAACAAACGTAATTTAAAGAATCGATGCTTAAAACAGAAATTAATGTGGTGAGGCAAAATGTGAAAAATAAATATTATTTTGTTCTGCTTCTTTAAACACTTTAGGTAGAGAAAGATTCTTACTGCGTATAATGCTGAAACTATGACTAATGGCCCAAAAGCTGTGTGGTAATGCCCTTGAGTTATGACCTTAACCAACCAGTTCAGTTCAGTTGAGTCTTCACTTTCGGATGCATTTGTTATTATCATTTTTGTTCTCCTGCCAGAAGACTTCTTGTTACTGAGAAAATGTACTTGGAACTGACAATTTTTTCATGCTTTTTTTTCCTTTATTACCTTTCTCTTTCCCTATATATCTTGTTCAAATTTTCAATCGTTAAAAAATAGTTTTATTAATCCATTTTTTTCAAGTTCAAATACATTTTTTTTAACATTTAGTGGATGAACCTGAATTTATGCATGGAAAATTAAACAGTTTTTTTCAAATATTAACTCAACTTAAATTTTATTAATTAATTTTAATTTTTTATAAGTTGTATGTTTGTGCAATATACCATTAGATTTCGCCAGGTAAACTTGAAAAATGAATGAAAATTTTTTATATTTCTTTTATGTAATATAGTGAAAAAAATAGGAATTGAAAAAGGAATTTTCTTTTTATATTACTCGTTTTAATCATATACCAAGATTTAACGGCTGAAGATATTAGATTATTTTTTATTATGTTGTATGGAGTCTGTTCAAGAATAAGTAGAGAAATCAAGAACAATAAATAAAGTTAAGTAAAGATTAGGACCTGAGGACTGTAAAGGATGAGTAAAGATTAGGACCTGATATGGGCGGGATCTTGATTCAATGTTGTTTCATAGTATTGTTTCAGGGCGAGGTGTACACGAATGATGGTGACTATTTCTGAATCATTCTTAGAGGCTTTTAGATTCGTTGTTGATTTCTACGTAATCTGCAACTTTGAAACTTTTAGGAAACTAGAATTTTGGGATTCCGAAATATGGTGAACATAAGGGGAATGTGATTATTGAAATGTTAGAATTGATATTATACGTTCACACAAACATATCAATTATTTTCTACAACTCACAGTAATCAACTATCTAAAAAACATTAATTAACTGACGATAGAATGCTTTATGGTTGCCACACATCTCCAGTTAAAGTTTTTTTTCTTTATCTCTCCACTCGTGATCCACTATATAATTATCGTTTGAATGCATGGCGGTTCCTTACTCTCAAAATAATACAAATTAAATGTCGGTTTTCAAGAATTACGAATGTGCTGTATAAATACCTGAAAAATAGCATTTTATTAATTTTAATTTCCTATTGTAGTGTATTAAATATTTAAATAATTTTATGTAAAAATGTTTGAATTCATTTTGGATTTATTAAATTTTCAACTATAAAGGTAAAATAAGATTTGTTCTTTTTAAATCAGCATTATAGAATTAGAATTTATAGATTTGCAAGATTGTTAGAAAAACTAAAATGATTATGATTATTATTAAATGTTTTTTTTCTTTAAATTTGCCCCTTTTTAATATGAAATTTAAAGTAAACTATAAAAATTACACTAGTTAATATAAAATTTAATGTCAACTATAAAAGTTGCACTTCATAAAAGATGTAATGTAAACTATAAATTTACATTTCTTTATATGTATTCTTACATTAAACTAAATTGAAGAATTATGCATCAATTTAAATTGAAGAAGTATCAATGGCAAAGTTATTACATAAAATAAAGGAACAATATTCTGTGACTAATTAGTTTATTAGGTTTTTCAGTTGGCCTTTAAAAAAATTTACAAAAATTGCATTTTTGTTTCAAAATTTGATGAGGAATATTCTTACGTGAATACATTATTATTTAATCCAAAATATTATAATTTATTTCTGAGAAATTTAGTAACAGAATAATTACATCAATTAACAGCTAACAATTGATTTAAATCAACTAAAAATATTTAGCTTTAAATTTCATGGTAACATTAAAACTCTTAAAAGTTAAATCATTTAAAGTCATTATATTTGGGAAAAGTAATAAAAATCATCTTATGATATCTTTAATAAAGATTCAATAAAAAATTTAAATTGTAAAAGTTTAAAATGTTATTAAAAATAATATATGTTATTTTAGTTAATATTTTCTACTAATTTAATAAAACTTACTCCCTAAAATAATATAAAATTACATTATTCACTACATTCACATTGTGATCTTTTACGACAATTAATTTAATATAAATTGTAAAAAATTTCTATTTTAAAATGTAAAATCGATAGACAAATTTTTTAGCTGTTGTAAGATTAATAAATTATAAAAATATAAGATATCCAATTTATATATTCATATAAATTGATAAATATTTTCGCAAAAGGCGAAAGGTTACTTTCCAAACAAACAACATACACGTATCAAATTGTCAACAAATTCATAACCCTAAATCATTAAAAGTTATTATCGATAGACATTTACTACTGTAAGTATTGAATTATTAATTACAATTATGTAACTAATGTTTATCATTAGGCGTACTATTTTTATTGAAACTAACAAGTAATTAAATGGATATATGTTTTGAATTAATTTTACATGAAGCTTACAAAAAAAAAAAAAAAAAATATGCATTTCCTTCACTATTACGAAAAAGATTATTTCTAAAAAAATTCCATAATTCTAATTATTTCATAACTATTCATTTCTAACTATTAATTATTATTTACTTCAAAGATCATCGAATATTGTAGAAACTTGTATTTTTTAATTTGAATAAAAATATGTATTAATAAAAAATTAGTGAGAAACGCAAATTTAAATATAACTTCTATATTACTTACTTCTTACTATTACTTTAATTTATTTAAATCCAATATCATGAAACTTGCATCATAATAAAACAGGAAAATATATCTAGTTTAAAATTTGCATTTTGATATAATTTATATAAAATTACGACAAAAAAATTAATTATAATCTAGTTATTCCCATTTAGTAATTCTTTAAAAAATATTTGTTGTTTGTTATATGTTATATATGTTATTTACTATGTGTTGAATGTTATTTATGTTATTTGTTATTATGTATGCTATATATGCTATATATATATATATATGTTGTTTGATCATGTTATTCAATCATCAATTTAAATTGTGATTTTATTTATTTGATTTTAATTCTTTGTTATTCTCCAAATTGTTTGAATTCGTATCTTAATTTGCTGAATTAAAAAGCTGAATCAATCAACATCCTTAAATAATTATTATTGAGCAATTTAAACTACTTACTCATATCAAAAGCCATAAATTTCATGGAAATTATTTTTCTGATCCCATTTGAACTTTCAAAAGAATTTATCCATATTAGAGAAGAATAATTCAATCTCTCCACTATGAAAGATTTAACCCATCTAAACTTTCAGCACATTCGCAATGAGTTTGTATAAATGCAGAAGTCTCGCGCATTCGTACTCGGAAAAACCTTTTTTTTTCAAAGCTTAAAGTCATGAAGTAAAAGAAAAACTCATCAAAATATGTGTGCTCCGCTGTTTTCCAAGTTTCTCAAAATTATATACCTTTGATCCTTTTGTATTCCCATTTTTTTTTTTTACTTTATGCTTCGATTCTTTCTATTTTCATCTACATAAAGTAAAGATAACTTTTTCTCATTATGCTTCTTTTTTTTTTTTTCTTGAAGAAAGAACGTTTCATACCAAAGAGGACTTGACTTCAAAATCAGATAGATATTTATTTACCCTAGCTTGAAAAAGTAAAAAAAAAAAAAAAAAAAAACAACAATAAAAAGGCGCACACTATATTTTTCAAGCTAAAAGTTCTGAAGAAGAGCCGCATTCCAAAAGAAAATTGAAGTTTTACGGAATTCTGAACTCATTGTGACATCTCTGCGGAACAATTTCTCTGTGTGATGCGATTTTGTTTTCGTTCTTGTGTGATGGGGTTATCACAACAATGGAAACTATAAATCCCGTGTTCGAACTTGTTGTAGCGTTCTTCTTCCTCTTCCTTAGAAGTCTTTAAACCGAACATTGTTCAGAAACTTTCTGTTTATCTTCATATTTTCTGTTAATACTTTTAGACTAGCCATTCAGCGAAGTGAATATGTCATTTGAATTCAGATGAGTGTAAATCCTGATAAGCAGTGTAATTAGTTTTCTCTTTGAATAACACGAAGGATTCCTGTAAACAGACTTTAATTCATCTTGCTTCACTCAGAAACGTATTTTCTGTTAAAAATTGCAAAAATTGCGCTGTGTTCATTTTTGTCATTTCTAAAACTTTGCTATTCTATAAAAAATGAAATAAATCACATCTTAATACAAAATATAAACGTAAAGTGTAAATGCAACACACATTACTTATTAATTAATTGTTTAGTGATCCTAAACTGGGTTTTATTTGCATTGTGCTTGTCTAACTTACTAAATCGCAATGTTTTTGATACCAGTAATTAGCGTTGCTTTGATATGAAAAATTATCGTGTCTGCCGAAAAATATTATTTGACAGTTGCAAAACAATTAGCTGTAAATGTGAAACATATTTAACTATACAATATATATAACACATATCAAAACTTTTCTGTAGTTTATTACAAAAATGTTATTAACAAATTTTCGAAAAAAAAAACCTAATTAATGAGTTCAGAACAACAGCTCCATGGTGAGCCAGGGCCATCTGCCTACTGGTAGACTTCAAGACAGGATATGCTTTTTATTTTGGGGGTAGGGTAGTTAACTCGATGCCAATGAGTGACATTAAACCGGGTTTTACTCTTTAAAGTGGATTCGAACCTCTACAGGACCCATGACACAGCTGTGTCTCGAACTCGAAAACCTATTGCAACAAGCTCCTGTGCACTAGTCACAGGCCCATCTATAATTTAGTAAGAATGAAAATGCCCTTCATACATTTACATTTTTATTTATACATTTCCTTAGTAGACTATTTCAATAATAAATCTCTCTTGACTAGATTCAAAACGCTACAATTAAAAAAAAAAAATTATAGCATTAAAAAAACCATAGCATTAAAAAAATTAATAAATGCAAAAAGAGACAATTTAAAGAAAACAAAGTAATTCAAATTAAAAAAAAAAAAAAAAGGAACTTCTTTGAAATGGTGATGTGATAAATAATTTATAAATTCAAAATAAAGAGAATATCTAGATAATGAGTTAATTCTTCATAAGCCCTCCTTCCACAAAAACATTCAAATAAAGTTGACAAATTGCTTTTAAAGGTTTTACTTAAGAAAAAAAAAATGCCCTTTTCAATACAAAGTAATTAATACATATCATTTATAATCACATAACTGGATTATATTCAAAAAGAAAGACGAAGAGTTATATCTAATGAACCTCCAAATTCCTTAAAACTTGTACATCTTTCATAATATTTTTTAATTAATACATATTGTTCTTTTTTCTTTAAAAAGAGGAAAAAAAGTTGACCGTTTAAAAAAAAATGCTGCATTGTTAGATTAAAATATTAGATAATAACTTATTAAATTAAGATTAAATTTTTAACATATTAATTGCCAATTTTATTTTGACAAAGGTTTAAGCCTTTTTTCTAAATATTCACTGCAGCATAATAGAAACTACATAACTAAAACATTAATGGATACTGATTCCTAAATAAAAACGAATTATTAAAGGTACTAATTAAGAGCTTAAACATGAAAAAATAATCGATGATACACCGTTTTTATTCCTAAATCTTTCAACACTTATCATTAATCTGACGCTTATAAGACCATCAGACTTTTTAATGAATTTAATAACGGCTCTATTCATTTTTTCGATTTCTTTTTTTCAATATTACTTTCACCCCCTAAAACCAATCTTATGCTGTGAGATTAGTATCTTCAAAAGTCACTTTAATTATTCAAGGGGGCAGGTATGGCACTAAAGGAAACCTCAGACGAGGTAGAATTTGCAAAAGAGATTGATGATTTTAGATTTTATGCAATTAAATTTAATACCGATTTGATACCGGCTTAACAACACAGTGCAATATTTCCTCAAAACGATGAAGATTAAAATAAATTGAACGATTCTTATTTCTCTTGACTTTCTCGTTTGGTTTTCGTGGGCATTTCAACAATCCAAAGTTTAATTAATGAGACGCGAATGTTTTTTTTTATTTATCTTTTATTTTAATTTTGCAGTTCTTAAGAGAAGAAGAGGAATTACTCTGACTTTGAAGCTGTTTTGAATGCAAATGCAAATGCAGTGGAAAACTCGAAAGGAGGCGTGCATTAAGCTCTGAAGTTGAATAATGCGTTGTGAAGATTAATTTTTAAACCTGTTATTGGCAAAACGAAAAACAATTCATTAAAATCTGGAAAATTCTCTCTTTGACTAGGACTTCAGAACGATTTTTAAAACTTAGCACCACAAAAGGAAGCTTTATATTTTGAAGAAAAAATTTTGCATTCCTGTCTGACTGCATTTAATTCGTGAATTAAATAAAGAAAACTTAAACATGCCCCCAAGAAATGACTTTTGAATTGGTTTTACTTCACCGTTATCAAAACTTAACGTTGTTTTCATTTTTAATATTTAAATCTGGATATAAGGATCTAATCTAAGATATAAGGATAATTTCGTAATGTATGTTTAAGAATAAGTAAAAGAATTTAATTAATGAATAAAAATGAAAATACATTTTTGGATTTTTCAGGATCTGTGAAGATTTGTGTGTAAGTATTTGTGTGAAGTATTCCGTATATTTCCAAATCAAACTAAATAAATGATATAAAAGAATTATTAATTTCATGTAAAAATTTTTTTAATAATATTGATGTCTTAGTAATCAGTTTGTGCAATTTTTAAAATTTCATTTTGTACGAAATGACTTGATTTGAAGTAAAATAAGTTTTTTTTTTTTAAATTATTAGGGTAATTTAAACAATAAAATCATTAGATGAGTTACTTTAAGGTGACTTTTTCATCTAAAGATTGTAAAGATTTGTAATTTTATGTATCAATTTAAATTTGAATTTAATTTAGATTAATTTAATTTTGTATCATTCTTCAAATTGTTTGAATTCGCGTCTTTTTTTCTGAATTAAAATGCTAAATCAATTGATATAATAAAATATTTATTATTTAACAATTTAAACTATTTATTTGTATCAAAATGTCAGAAACTTCTAAGAAATTATTTTTTTCTGATTCCATTTCAACTTTTAAAAGCATTCATCCATATTACAGAGAATAATTCAAACTCTCCACTATGAAAGATTTAACTTATCTAAACTTTCAGCACATTCGCAATGAGTTTGTATAAATGTAGAAATCTCGCGCATTCGTACTCGGAAAAACATTTTTTTTCAAAGCTTAAAGTCATGAAGTAAAGAAAAACTCATCAAAATATGTGTGCTCCCTCTGTTTTCCAAGTTTCTCAAAATTATATACCTTTGATCCTTTTGTATTCCATTTTTTTTTTACTTTATGCTTCGATTCTTTCTATTTTCATATACACTAAAGTAAAGACAACTTTTTTCTCATTGTGCTTCTTTTTTTTTTTTTCTTGAGGAAAGAATGTTTCATACCGAAGAGGACTTGACTTCAAAATCAGATAGATATTTATTTACCCTAGCTTGAAACACTAAAAAAAAAAAAAAGGCACAATCTATTTTTGAAAAAAAAGTTCTGAAGAAGAGCCGCATTCAAAAGAAAATTGAAGTTTTATGGAATTCTGAACTCATTGTGACATCTCTGCTGAACAATTTTCTCTGTATGATGAGATTTTGTTTACGCTCTTGTGTGATAAGGTTATCACAACAATGGAACTATAAATCCCGCGTTCAACTTGTTGTAGCGTTCTTCTTCCTGTTCCGTAGAAGTTTTTAAGCCGAACATTGTTTGAGAAATTTTTTTGTTTATCTTCATATTTTGTGTTAATACTTTTAGACTAGCCGACTCAGAAAAGTGCATACGTCATTTGAATTCAGATATGTGGAAATCTTGATGAAAAGTGTAATTATTTTTCCATTTGAATAAGTAGAAGGATTCATGATAGCAGACCTCATTCATCTTGTTTCATTCAAAAATGTATTTACTATGTTCTGTTCCAAATTCCAAAAAATTTTCTTGTCTTCATTTTGTTATTTCTAAAACTTAGTTATTTCATTAAAAAATTGAAATTAACCATAACTTAATTCATTTATAAACGTAAAGTTTAAAAGCAAAGCACATTATTTATTAATTAAATTTATTTAGTTAGTTTTTCTAAGCAATGTTTTATTCGCAATGTGTTTACCTACATACTAATCGAAGTGATTTAAATGCCCGTAAGTAGTATGCATAATATATATATTTACTGCTATAAAATAATATGGCAATATAGCAAATTATCGTGTCTCTCAGAAAAGTATTATTTCACAGTTGGAAGACAATTTTCAGCTGTAAATGTGGGTACATACGGAACTATACTAAATGTATAAAATATCCATCAAAACTTTTCTGTTGTTTATTACAAAAAATGTTAATAAAATTTCTCGAAATAAATCTTAGTAGTGAATTCTTCTTCAAGGGCACAACAGCCCCTTAGTGGTGCAATACCGTCTGCCGAGAGATAGGAGGGTTCTTTTTTACTTGATGGGATTGTCAGCCCCATGCTCACTGTCATAAAACCGAGTTATTTGGGTTTAACGTGGATTTTGAACCACTACCAACCTCCATGTCTTACCGGACCCAAGACCTGTGCCACCGAGGATCCAGAGGACCAGCACTAGTCACTCGCCCATCAGAACTCTATTAGTGAATTACAGGAAGTGCTTTCTTTATTGGGGCCTGTCTTCGTGTGGCTAGCGCTCTGGCGCTCAGTAACACAGGTTTCGGGTTCGAGTCGGACCAGTGCCAAGGATATTTCTATAGTTCGGAAACCACTTTAAGCCGTAGTTGCCGATCTCATATCTGTCGAGCACGTTGGGCTTAAAGCTAACAACCCTAGCCACGTAAAAAGAAAAATGTCTGAAATCTACAGTAGGTAGACGTCATTGTACGCCCATAATTGGCTGTTGAGCCATGTTGATGATATGATTATTTTTTTACAATTCTTTAAACAGGAATGTTTCAATTATATTTATTTCAAAATAGATTATTTAATAAATAAAACACATTTGGCATATAAAATGATAGACATTAAAAAATTATAATAAATAAAAAAAAAAAATATTGAGAAAATTTATTAAAAACTATATAATTCTCATTAAAAAAAGGAAAATAATTGAAATGGAGATTTGGTTAATAATTTTCATAGCTTCAAAATAAAAATAATAGCTCGATATTGAGTTAATTCTTCAAAAGCCCTCATTAAACAAAAATTATCAAATAAATTTGCTTTAAAATTGCTTTTCAAGTTTTTACATAAAAAATATCTTTATCAGTACAAAGAAAATGCATATATATATCTTTTATAATCCAATAACTAGATTACATTCTTAAAAGAAGTAGAAATATTATATCTAATGACATAAAGATCACCAAGTTCTTAAAATCTATATATTTAATAAATAATTTTTAATTAATGTTCTGGAATTTTTCTTTATAAAGAAAAAAATGAACGAAATAAAAAAAAAAAATTAAAATGCTGTAATCTTTGGTTTAAAAACTTAGATAATAACTTATTAAATTAAGATTAAATTTTAACATATTAATTCCAATTTCTTTTGACAAAAAGATTTAAGCCTTTTTCTGAACACGTACTGCTACATAATAGAAAACCTATTAAAACATTAATGGATATTGATTCTATGAAAACGAATTATTAAAGATACTAATTAAGAGCTTAAGCATGAAAAAAAAAATCGATGATACATCGTTTTTATTCCTAAATCTTTCAAAGCTTATCATTAATCTGACGCTTATAATACCATCAGACTTTTTAATGAATTTAATAATGGCTCTATTCATTTTTCGATTTTTTTCAATATTACTTTCACCCCTTAAAACCAATCTTATGCTGTGAGATTATATCTTCAAAAGTCGCTTTAATTATTCAGGGAGAAAAAGTTTGGCATTAAATGAAACCTCAGAAGAGGTAGGATTTGTAAAAGAGATTGATGATTTTGGATTTTATGCAATTAAATTTGATACTGATTTGGGATTAACAAAACAGTGCAATATTTCCTCAAAACGATGAAGATTAAAATAAATTCAACGATTCTTATTTCTCTTGACTTTCTCGTTTGGTTTTCGTGGGCATTTCAACAATCCAAAGTTTAATTAATGAGAAGCGAAATTTTTTTTTATTATTCTTTTATTTTAATTTTGCAATTCTTAAGAGAAGAAGAGGAATTATTCTGACTTTGAAGCTGTTTCGAATGCAAATGCAAATGCAGTGGAAAAATCGAAAGCAGGTGAGCATTAAGCTCTGAAGTTGAATAATGAATTGCGAAGATTAATTTTATGCCTATTATTGGCAAAGCGAAAAACAATTCATTAAAACCTGGAAAATTCTGTCTTTGACTAGGATTTCAGAACGATTTTAAAACTTAGCAGCATAAAAGGAAGTTAAAGGATGGAATTATAAAGGAAATTATTTTTAAAGTTTCATCATTCCTGTCTGACTGCATTTAATTCGTGAATTAAATAAAGAGAAACGTAAACATTCCTTCAAAATGACTTTTCAATTGATTTTTATTTACAGTTATCAAAACCTAACGTTGTTTTCATTTTAATGTTTAAATAGTGACTTAAGGATTAAATTAATATTTGTTCTAAAAGATATCAGGATAATTTCATTAATTTCCATTCGTAATGTAAGTTTAAGAATAAGTAAAATAATTTAATTCATGAATAAAACGTAATATAATTTTTGGATTTTCAGGATCTGTGCAGCGTTGTAAAAATATATTGAAAAGTAAAGTATTCCGTTCATTTCTAATCAAACTGAATATTCTTATAAACTTAATAATTAATTTCATGTAAAATATTTTAATACGATATTGCTGTCATATGCCAGTTTACTCAACTTGATTAGTTCTCTGTTTGATTGTTAATAACAGTTTTAAAAATTTATTAGCAGTGTAAACAATAAAATAATTACTAAAATTTGATAGCATTTAAAAAGAAATATTAATATAAAACATTTTAATTTTACTGAAAACAGTTACTTTTATGCATGATAAAAAAATTTATTTTTATATAAGGACTTAAAAGTTTCATTTTATATTTCTTAAACGGTAAAATTTTAATTAACTCTAACAAGAACTGAATATTATTACACATATACAGTTTCAAAACGTGTATCCATTAATATTTTAAGCATTAAAATTTGTATATTCATGTATATTAATATATATTCTTACTATATTAAATGAAATTGAATTGATTTTTAAATTTAATTGAATCATTTAAATTTAAGAATTATCAATGAATAATTTACATTGAAGAATTTAATTTATGAATTATTAAGGAAGAATTAAATAGAGGAATTAATGGAGCCAAAATTGTTGCATAAAATAATAGAACAATATTTTGTGACTATATAAATTGCTCTACTTAGAGTTTTCATAATTTTGTAAGTTGTTAATTGATTTTTGCATTTTAAAATAGAAATAAATTGAAACCACTTAAATAAGTACATTAGAACAAAAATATTCTGCAAGGAAATTAAATATCGTAAAACATTATAATATGATTTGAGCGAATAGTATAATTTTAAATTAATTTGTAATTTGTAATTTTATATATCAATTTAAATTGTGATTTAATTTATTTGAATTTAATTTCTGTTAGTCTCAAATTGTTTGAATACGAATCTTAATTTTTCTGAGATAAAATACTGAATAAATTGACATCGTAAAATATTTATCATTTAAAAATTTTAAATTAATTATTCGTATCAAAATGTCAAAACGTTTTGGAAATTATTTTTCTGATTCCATTTGAACTTTTAAAAGCATTCATCCATATTAGAGAGAATAATCAACCTCTCCATTGTGAAATATTTATCCATCTAAACTTTCAGCACATTCGCAATGAATTTGTATAAATGAAGAAGTCTGCATTCGCACTAGGAAAAAATTTTTTTTCATGAAGTAAAAAGAAAAACTCATCAAAATATGTGTGCTCCTCTGTTTTCCAAGTTTCTCAAAATTATATACCTTTGATCCTTTTGTATTCCCATTTTTCTGTTTTTACTTTATGCTTCGGTTCTTTCTATTTTCATATACACTAAAGTAAAGATAACTTTTTTCTCATTATGTTTCTTTTTCTTTTTTTTTTCTTGAGGAAAGAATCTTTTTCATACCGAAGAGGACTTTACTTCAAAATCAGATAGATATTTATTTACTCTAGCTTGAAAAAAAGTAAAAAACAAAAAAGAAGGGACACTATATTTTTCAAAAAAAAAGTTCTGAAGAAGAGCCGCATTCCAAAAGAAAATTGAAGTTTTACGGAATTCTGAACTCATTGTGACATCTCTGCGGAACAATTTCTCTGTGATGAGATTTTGTTTCACACGCTCTTGTGTGATGGGGTTATCACAACAATGGAATTATAAATCCCGTGTTTGAACGTGTTGTAGCATTGTTCTTCCTGTACCGTAGTAGTTTTTAAACCGAACATTGTTCATAAACTTTTTTTTTATCTTCATATTTTCTGTTAATACATGTGCCACTAAGGACCACAGCACTAGTCACTCACTCATCAGATCTAAATTAATGAATTACAGACATATATATTTTCTTTATAATTCAGTAAGAATGAATGTTTCAGATATATTTAAAAAATGAATGTTTCAGTTATATAATAAAAATTTTTGACGTAAAAAAAATAGTGATAAAAATTTTTAATAAATACAAAAGAAACCATTGATATTTTTTTAAAATTAAAAAATTCTCATTAAAAGAAGAAAACAATTTGAAATGGAGATTTGATAAATAATTTATTTTGATAAATATTAAGCTACAAAATGAAACAATAGCTAGATATTGAGTTAGTTCTTCATAAGCATTCTTT
The DNA here is from genome assembly GCA_021605095.1 of Caerostris extrusa. Classification (NCBI taxonomy): domain Eukaryota; kingdom Metazoa; phylum Arthropoda; class Arachnida; order Araneae; family Araneidae; genus Caerostris; species Caerostris extrusa. Next base: position 93,651 of record BPLR01000619.1, read on the forward strand.
ACATAAAATAAATCAAATGACGCTGACAAATTGCTTTTTAAAATATTACATAAGAAAATGTCTTTCACAATACAGAGAAAATTCATATATATTCTTTTATAATCCAATAATATTATATTCTTAAACA
>BPLR01000620.1:0-19530 GCA_021605095.1 Caerostris extrusa
GTTACGTATTGCTATGCGCTCACTTTCATTGCTACTTTGGATGTAGATTTTCACATACACTTAAAAAAATTGTATTAATTTTCAAACTTGTAAGGAAAAGCGCTGAACATCCAAAAAAATAATAAAATTCCTATAAGAAAGTGACTTCAATGTAGGGTAATTTAAAAATTGATTGAAAAAGTAAAAAACCGTTAAAGTTTTAAAGAATCTTTATCTTTCAAATTACTCACTTTTATGCTTATAATTAGTCCGTGCAACACCGTTTTAACTAGTTGATATCTTCCAATAATATGATTGACCTCACTCAGCAAAAATAGTTGCGAACTGATGGCCAATTACAGTGTTCTGACCTTTTGGTACCACAAGCTTCAGACTCGAATTCCTGGCGGTGGCATGGATGTTTGTTGATGGTTCTGAATCCACATTAAATTGTTGGTTCTGCTCTAATTAGTACTTTATTGAAAAAGAGAGGAAGCGTAGAGCATTTTATAATTATTATTAATAATATATAAACTTCTTTATTCTTATAATGTATAATAATACTAGCCATAACTTGGACATTGTCCCACTTCAGAAAATGAAAGCGTCTTTTATATCAATGAGATAAGTTGGTAAGTTTCCTTTTCTTCTTCCTTCCTTTTATCAGGGATTCTTAACCATTTTTAACCAGTGATTCTTAACCATTCTTCAGGGATTCTTAACCATTTTTGATCCATGGTCTTCGTTTTGTAAATAAAATAATGATCATGGAACATTTTCTTGCAATTATATTTTTTAATGCACAAGATAAAATTAAAAAATAATTTAATTATAATAAAAAATAATAAAAAATTGATTAAGTTGAAGTGTTAGAGATCTTTCTTAGAAGCATTAAATAACAAAAATTCGTTATAAATCACTTAACAATTCAAATTATATTACTAAACGTTTGCCAAGAGGAATATCAACCAATGCAAATTACACGATGTTGTTTAATTTGCATGAATTATTTGTAATGCTAATCACTATAACCACTAATGATATCATAATTTAGAGCGTATTCTTTCATAACAAATGGCAAAAAAGCTAATTAAGGAATAATGCTAAAATAATTAAAAAAATAAAAACCAATTAATAAGGAAATGCTAAAATAATTAATAATATAATAATTATTAAATTATGAAAACAAAAAATAATAGTTTTTCTTTCATTTAAACTCATGGACCTTTGAACCAAGAGTACGAATTATGGTCCGATTGAATAATTCTTTAGGCGGCATTGCGAATTTAACAATAAAAACCAATGTAATTCAACAAACAAAATACTTTCTAAAATTCGAAATGCGACCCCATATAAATACTTTTTTTTTTTCATCTCCCTATTTTAAACTCATTTCAATGGCTATTAAATTTCGAATATTCAGTTAAGAATCTTTGGATATAACTACGGTAACCTAAAAAGAAATTATGATACTTCGGGTAATAAATACATTGGCGATTTATTTCGTTTCTGTAGTCCTTTTTTGAAGATAGTTTCAGAATTAAACTGATTTAAAAAAAATTAATTAAAAATTCAGAAAAATTTCTGATTACAAGGTAAAAAAAATTAAATTTTAATAGAAATTGTGTAGTGTACATAAAAATAATCCAGCGTCAGATTATATGCATAGTAGAGCCGGTGTCATTTAATGTCGTCTTGGCGAAAACAAGCTTTAAATGCGCAGGCAGTATCTGTTCGTAGAAATAAAGTGAAATTTAGAGATAGTCGTTTTTAGATCTGAGTATTCAGGGCCTGAATGGCCGAGTGGTTAGCGCCGCTCGGTACCACAGGTTTCGGGGTTCGAGTCCCGGTGGTGCCATGGATGTTTGTAGTGGTTCGAATCCACTTTAAAATCGTAGGTCCCGGTCTAATAGGGATCGTAGAGCGTTGCGGGGGTAGTGTACCTGCGTCCGTAGTTTATCTTCAAACTACACACACCTCCTGGGTAGTGCTTAGTGAGTAACATCGGTGCAGCGCTTAGCTAAAGGTAACAAAAGACAATTGTTCAAGTGTTTGCCAGCGGCACTAGAACAAATAATAATAATGTAAGGTGGAGACATTATTGTAACTTATTCTTGACTTAATAATAATGTAAGGTGGCGATGCTTGAGCAGTCCTACACTTGGGTGCAGATCCCAAAAGTCATCTGCCTTGTTCGTAGGTGAGACTGTCAAGTGTCCACTGACAAAGTGTCATAAACAAGTTTCCAGAGCTGGCTTCTATGATCCCCAAAAGCAGATCACCACCAGGACGATCTCTCGGAGTATCTGTCATGTGTTGGAGGGATGTTCCAGAGATCCCCACTGTCTTCCCAAACTCAGAGAACATCTCACCATAAGTGTGAAGTATATCGACTGGAAGTCTCCGAAAAGCAAACTTTGCTAGAGAATCCGCAGGTTGGCAGCCTGATAACCAGCCAATTTACAGCGCCCTGGTTTTTTGGCACCACAGGCTTCAAGTTTGAATCTTGGCGGTGGCAGCTTGGATGTTTTGTTAGTGGTTCGTAATCCATGTTAAGATATAGATCCCGGTCCACTAGCTCAAAGTGCGCACAAATGACAGTAGTGCGACAAGCCAAACCGCATTCTCGTTGCTACCAATGCCGACATGTAAAAGGAATCCACATGGATGCACACCTCTGAATTAACTGAAAGTCTAGAAAGTTATTTTGTGGATGGAAATGCCAGTCCTTGTTTCATCGCTTGTCCAGTTAACGTAGACGTTGAACTGAGGATTGGCTGCCAGTAAGTATCCGCATATCCACAAAAATCAGCTCAACAATAGTCTCGACATAACTCAGGCCTCTTTGATAGTCATTTGTTTGGATCTGAAAATAATATAGCATTCATAATATTTTTTTTTTTTCTTTTCTAATGCAGCTGGCAAACACTTAGATAGCGCATTCATAATATATAACATTCATTTTTATCATTAATTAACAATGTAATAAGAAGAAACACTAGGGAAAATTATATTATTGCATCATTTAAATGTTATTGCATCATTGAATTGTTAAACTAATCATTGAATTGTTAGTGTTTTTTAAATGACGTTTATACATACCTTTTTTGGGGAATTTTAAACTTATAATCTACATGATTTAGAGGAAAAACATTTTGAAATTTGTCAATATTTTGACTTTTTAATAAATATTAAGTTTTAGTTTTCTTTTAGATATATAATACTATATTAATATGTTTTTTAATGGAAAATGAAAGTTTATTTTATTATTAATGTTAATAGATTGGCTGTGGTAGTGTTTTCTGCCAAATTTGTTGCAAACGAGCCAGGAGGTTCTCTAATACAATCAGAGAAGGCTGGAAATGGACAGTGCCAAACTGCAGTGCTGCTTCAGAGCGGCAACTGTTAATTGCCAACGATTATGTATTGAGGTGAGGATGTTTTTATTGCAAATTTGTTAAATTAATTACTATTGCCAAAAAATATTTTTAATAATTGAACGTATTACTTTTAGCAATGAGTTCATTTTATTTTAAAAAGAATACTTTTTCTATTTAACTAATTTTTTTTTTTTAAAGAAAAAATATATATTGTAAAAATAAAATTGAGCTACTTATAGCTGTCTAAAATAGCTGAACAATTTTAAAAAATTCATTTTAATAATTTTTTAAAAACTTTTAACTGTTTTCTAAAATAAGTGCAACCAATTTTATATTAAATCAAGGATAGATACAGATCTGATTTAAAAAGAAACAATTTACTCCAATAGTTTTAGTAAAAAACAAATGATAAATAAATTTTTTTATTACCCATAAAATATCGGGTTTTCATGTCCTTGACAACTTTCAATTTTTGGGCATTTTCATTGAAATTTCCATTATTATTATTTTTTTAATTTTGTGAGCTTTTTTTTTATACATAATATTTATTTATATTTTTCTTCTTTGTAAAAAGTAGTGCAAGGAATTAGTTATTTGCACAAAAAGGAAATTGTAGGTTTTAAACTTGTCATTAATCAAATATCAAATTGAAAATGGCAGTTGTTGTAATAATATATATAAATATGTTTTTAAATTAAACAAAGCATTTGCTAAAAATAAACAAAATAACTGAGTAATTATTAAATAATTTTGTGGGTAGTCTGTATGTATATCGACGCAGCTATTATTATTTTTTTTTTAATAATTTATTGAAGCATAAAATATGCACAATAACAATTATTTATGTTATTTTAAATTTGATTTAATAATATTTTATAAAATCAATTTATGGTAATTTTTCCTTTCAGAAAAAAAATATGAATTAAATAGTTTCATTAAAAATTTAATAAATATTTTCAAAATAAGAAACTCTAATTAATAAACTTATAAAAAATTTAATTAAAAAGATTAAAAACTTAAATTAAACGAATTAAATTATTTCCTTGTTAACTTTCTGCTTTCTGAATATGCATAAGCGACTTGTCTTAATTTACTCAAAACAGATTTAAAATAATAATTATTTTTTAAATTTGGAAATGGGTCTCTAATTGACATTTTCTTAAATATCTCTTAAACCTTGCATAATAATTTAAAAATATATATCCCATGATTAAAAAGAAATAATTATTTGTTTTACTCGGAAAAACAACTTATAGTCCTATACCACAAGCAAGAAATAGTCAATAACATAGGAGAGGCTCAAGACAGCACCTTTGCACCGAAAAAATTCGTCCCATTTGTATGTTGCCTGGTAGCGCCATCTATCAATTATATTTATAAATATTCTAAACGAAAAACTACAGAAACGCAATTACTATTTCGTATTAAAACGTAATATTTTTTTAATTTAAATAAAAGTGTTTTAAAAATAAAACAGTCGCAGTAATTTTTTTTAACTTTTACAATAATTACATATGTATATTATGATGCGATGCTAAATTAATTACTTTACATTGCCTTGGTATGTTGCATAATTCGCGACATCTGTGATGTTTCTTTCGAGTGCTTGCATTCTGTAAAGACATCCAGTTTATTATATGTAATATGCATCACTTATGTCATTTGCGTATCTCAAAAGAACAGATTTTGGTTTAATTAAGATACCCATATTAACAGGCGATTCCATGCAACAGGGAAAAAAGGGCCAGTCTTGAGCCTGTCCTAAGACGGTTAAGTAGTATTTCCCCCTCTCCTAAAAAAAATATCTAATTGTAATTTACCGTCTAATTGTATTTTGCTGTCTAGCAAACAATAAAGGATTTTTTTTTTTTTTTTTAATTTCAGACTTTTAGCAATCAATGGACCAGTAGCTGGAATGATTTTGATCGATTGTGTCAATACCAACTTGCTGAAGCTGAAATGACTCGATGCTTAACTGAAGGTAAAATTTAAAATCTAAATATATTTGCATAATTTAATATTGATTTGAATGATCGTTCTGTATCTCTATGCATTAAGATAAAGACGCAAAATACAAAACTTGAAAAAAAATAGAAAGTTTTGTGAGCGAAATATTGTTTGGATAATGTATTTTTATTACATACTATACTCTCTCTTTGTGCATGTATATAAATATATATTATCTTTTAAACTTAAAAGTAATCCTGCTTTAATTTGTTTTAGTTCTTAGATGATTTCAAAATTGTCTTAGAAATAAATTGCTATCTGAGTAATAAATATTACAATTTGACAATATATACAGCAAGTTTAAAAGTAGGGTATTTATTACAAAAAAAAAAAATTATTGCTCATTTTTTTTAATACAAAAAAAATTGTAAGAAGGCTGTTAAAGGAATGTGTTACTTTTTAAATATTAGTTGCATGATAATTTATTATACATATATTTTTTTTTTATGTATAGATAACATTTCAAACTTATATTCGAAAATATTTATCTTTAACAATAATGAAAAATATTTTTTTTTCATTGCTATATTATATCAGATTTTCAGAAATTAGAATGATATTTAATGTCACATATAATATAGGAAGGTAGTAGCTAAGTAAATTGTTTGAATAAAAATATGTAATTTTTTTGTGCTCTCTAGTGGATGAACCTTGTGAACTTGGCTGCGAAGGTCTTGATTATTGCACCAATTTTAATTTCCGACCAACAGAGTTGTTCCGCAGTTGTGACCTCCGTTCAGATCGAGCTGCCCAGCAAGATGTTGCATCATGGGAAAAAGGTGTTATTCATTTACCTATGATGGAAATTCCTGTCTTGAAAATATCAGGATGTTATTCAGAAATATGGAAAGCTATTGCATGTGCATTACAGATCAAGCCATGCCATAATGAAGCTCATATTAACAGAATTTGCAAGTATGTTCATCAATATGTAAAATATTCTTTGAAATATTTTTAGAATCATGTAATTATATAATGTGTAAAATATTTCTATAAAAATACAATATTCAGATGGTGTATTCAGATTAAAAATCTTGTATTTTTAAAATATTATAATGATAGCTTGTTTTAACATAATATTTGTATAATAATATTGTAAAAATTTATTTGAGAACAATCATTCTATTTAATGGGAATAAGACTTATAATTCTATTACTTTTGTACAACTAAATTTGCTGATTATAATTACTATTTTAATAATTAACTTAAGAACTATAAATCATGTTATAATTCTGTGTGTGTGAATGATTGAGTGAGTGTGTGGTGTTTTAGTTTGTGTGTTAGTGAGTGTATGAGTGAGTATGTGTGTCTCAGAGAGTGTGTGTGTAGTGAGTGTATGTGTGAGGGAGTGTGTGTGTGTGTGAGTGAGTAAGTTATTTAATTGATTAATTAATTAAGCAGATACCAATGACGGTAGCCTTTTTTAATTTTCTTGTATTTATAAACATTAATTTTTAAATAAATAAATAAACTTAATTAGACAACATTTAATAAATAAAGGATAGCGATAACTTAAAAAAACCCAAGAAACATGATATATTGGCATTTAGTTATCTTCATTTTGTTTTTAAAAAATGCCAATATAGTTTTTATGTTGGGCAAATATCTAAATGTTGTAACTGTTAATTTATCACATTAGATAATCTTCTTTATTTTGTATAATGTAATATATAGTATGGTAAAATACTGCATGGATACTTACAAAATTGTCTTTTTTGCACCAGATCTGATTGCATAGATATTCTCAACAAATGTGTGGATCGCAACCGTCTGAAGCATAATCAAAATCCTATAACTCTGTGTGAAATCTTGTCTCCTCCTGGAAATGACACACCATGTATTTCTTTATCTCCATATCTTGGTGAGATATGTTTTTTGATTAAAAATAAGAAACCATAAAATGCATATTTTTAGAAGTATATATATTAATTATTAATGACACCTTGAAATTGATTTAAAATCATACATTTAATGATAGATTGGATGAATAAAACTATATTTAGCTTCAATATTTTATGTGATTTTTTATGTTTAAAACTATAAGCATTGTAGAATAATTCATTAATAAATTCATCAATTTGTAAAATTATCTTTCATTAAATTCATTTTCAGATTTGTATATGTAGGATTTGTGTAATCTGGCTTCTTTGTGCTATTCGAATGTGTATTTTTATTATAAAGCCATGATTTAAACTCCAGATTAAATGCAACAATGGCATCTTGAAAAATTAAATAAATAATACATTTATTTGCATTTAAAGTTTCTGCATTTCTATCATTGTAATAGTTTGAAGAAATAAGCTTATTTTTAGTTAAAATAACAAAAACATTTTTAAAAACAAAAGTCAAAATCAATATTCATTTAATAAAGGCTAATAAAAATACATTTAAATGAATGTGAAAATTATTTTAAAAATGTAAATGCAATTAATTAGTATACTATTATTTATAAAATGTACCAAATGTAATATTTTTTAAGTCACTTTTTCAGAGCAATTAATGTACACATTTAAACCAATTATTTATTTAAACTGATTTTAAATATTAAAAAATAATTTCATTTCTCATAGAACAAGGTTTTCGGTTTTCATTAATTTTCAATTTGAATACTTTATTATTTTTGGGAATAAAGCAAATAAACAAAACATAACGTGAATAGTTATTATTAAACTATAATAATAATATAATTTAATATATTCCAATTTTATAATTATATATTTAATATAAGTTTTTATTTAAATATAATTTATTCATAATAGGAATTCCTTTCTCTTTTCTAGTTAAAAAGCAAGCATGTCCAAACAGCTTTAGAAATTACTCATCCTTGCAAACCAAACAAATGTGGGCCAAATGATGTATGCATAGTCGACAGAAACTGTCTTATAAATCAAAAGTGCAGTTCATATGCATGTATTCCAGGTAAAAGAAACATTGCATTTACTTTTTGTATTTGCATTTCATGCTTTTAGTATTGAGTACATAGATTTCTATTATTTAAATATGAATATGTTAAATGAATAGCTATATTTTTTATCTCTTGATAATGAAATCGAAAAATAATTGGCATGATAAGAAATAATTAATTCCAAGATTCTTTCAGGCAATATCATAATAAATTTCATTGCTTCTCTTTAAAATAGAATGTAAATGTTCATATTAGCTGCTAATATATCAATGCAAAATAAATTTCAATAAAAATAGGTATAATTTTGAATTAATAAGAGATAAACAATGTTGCTCCTTTTACCCTATTACTTTCAAAATAATATCTATTTTCCTGAGAAAAAAAAAAATGATAAAATAATTTTATAGCTTAGTTTAATTTATATTACTTACTATGTTAGATGTTGGTTGTTGTTTCTTATCCCACTTGATCAATAGCAACATCAAGACCGAGTTCATGAGCCCATGTGTACTTAGACCAATGAGTCATGATAAAGGGCAAAAAATTCAGCTTCTCTTTGTCCTTGACTTTGCAGCACAAAGACATGGAGCACCCTAAGGAAGAAGTCTGACTCTTACCCCACCTGGTTATACCCCCCGGGCACTGGTACCTATTTTAGTCGCCTTTTACGACATGCTTGGGCTACACTGGGGCTATTCTAACTTGGACACACACAGGGGATGTTAGATATGAAATTACTATGCAAGATGTATATTTAAATATTAAATTTTTTTATATCAAAAAGCAATTTCTTGCATGTCATTTTAATTTACATTTTCCAACTTGGTAGAAACTATTTTTTTTCACAAATCAAAATTAATTTAATAATATATTAAAAGAACCGATATTTCTGTATGATTTCAGAAACAACCTAACATACATTTTAATTATTTATTTTACAGGCTGTAGAATGGGAGATATGTCACAACTAATAGTTCCTCGAAACTCTTTCGTAAGAGTTCCTAGTAATACTCATGGACCTCATTGTCAAATGGTTTGTTACTGTAATCATGAAAATCTTTTAGAAGACTGCATGACACCTTCTTGTATAAGTACCGACCATTGTTGGCATGAAGGGAAACGATACAGTAAGTGTTGAAATTTTATAATTTTATAGATTTTTTACAAATTTAAAAAAAAAAAATTAACTTTATTCAAAATTTTTGTACAACTTTTATATTAAACATTGACATGTGTATTTTTTAATACAAATAATTACATTTATTAACATTATTTATTACACTTATTATTTTTCCACATCATTTATTACATTTGAATAACAAACATTTCCATAAAGTTGATTTATATTTTTTTCATTTTTAAAAAAAATACTTTAATAAGGGACTTTTTTCAGTTATCTCTGATGTATCTAACTTTATAATAATAAAGTTAATAATAAAGATAAGATAGTTAAAATTATAATAATAAAGATAAGGTAGATACATCAAAGATAACTGAAAAAGTCCCTTACTATGCAATCTGATATTAAAATGTTTTAAATGTTAGCACTTTTTTTTTTGTTGTTTATAGATCATAACATGCAATTTCGAGATGGATGTAAAACATGTTTTTGTTATGATGGAGAAGTAACTTGCTCTCCAAAGAAATGTGATTCAGGTATATAGTTTTAATATGTAGTATGCTTTGTAAATTAAAATATAATTAAATAAATAAATGAACTGAAAATATGTTTAAAAATATAAAAATGAACTGAATAAATAAATAAATGAACTGAAAATATGTTATGATATTCAAATGTTTATTTTTAGCTCAAGATTATCCTGATTTATTTTTCATATTAAGCATTGAGATACTGCATCATAATTAGAATTAATGGTTTAATTTTGTATACCCTCCTTTTACATAATGTTCTAAAATGTATAATATTTTAAGGTAGCATGAAACAATGTTATATATATATCCATATTTATTTATATCATTATTATAAACTAAAAATTAGAAGTTTACTAGTTGAATTTATAAATATTATTATTTAATGTCATATAATTCACTCTGTAAATTAATTAGTTGCAGAAAATCATATTTTGTCCAAAGGTTAAGAAGAGAGTTTTAAATTAAATTAGAATGTTAAAAATTATGTATTTTTATATTTTATATATATTTTTATTAATAGAATTTACTTTTATATTTAGGTCTACCATGTAATTGTAAAGATCATTACGTTCCTGTTTGTGGTGCAAATGGAAAAACATATCCAAGTGCATGCTTAGCAAGGTTTGTAATTTTACTATATATATATATATATATATTTATTTATTGAATGCTATATATATATATCCTTTTTGTTTATTGAAAAAATGAATAATGATAAAAATTGTTGCAAAGTGAAATTATTACAATATATGACTATTTTGAAGAAATAGGATATCTATTGTTACAAATTTTCTTGTTTAATAGCATTAATTCCTGTGTGAAAGTTTTTCAATTCTTCATATTTGTGTTCATTATGTCTTAAAGTAGTCCACTATGTCTTCTTGAAGAACATTATTTATTTATTTTTAAAATATTTAAATTTTGAAAACTTATTGATATTATTTCAGATGTAAAGGATTAACTGATGATCAGTTTGAATTTGGTGCTTGTTATGATTCTGATCCTTGCAGTCCAAACTCATGTCATCCTTATCACAGGTAAATAAAATAATCACTGAATGCAGATTATTTATTTTCTAATTTAAAAATTTGTTTTAAAAAGTAAGTTTCTTTCTTTAGATGTGTTCCAAAAAAAGAGAGTTTGCTTAAGTATAAGACATAGGAGCTGCAAGCAATATGACTGTGGTAAATTAATAAATTTATTGCTCATTTATAAATTTCAGAGAAAGGAAAAACTTAAGCTTTAACTTTAAATATTTTTATAAGACTAGTTATATGGCAATTTATAATAATCATTTAAAGTAAAAAAAAAATTTATAAGATCTAGAAGGATTGAACAATTAATTAAAGATCTTCACATATTGTTTTAAAAGCTATAAACAAAAATAAAACAATTTAATTTTTATATATTCAAGAATTGCTATTATCGATCATATTATTTTATGTAAATGTTCTTGTTGCATATTAATAAATATTTTAACCTTTTTAATGGAATATTAATTAAAACCATATTATTTGCAGTTGACATGCAGCATAACTGCAATCAATTACCAAAGTCAGCAGTTTGTGATACAGATAATGTTGAACATCCAAATATATGTTGGATGTTGCAACGAAGAAAAGCTTTAGCATACTATGGAAAATGTATGGTAAGTTTTTAATAAGGAGTTAGTATGATTATCATAAAAATGCATGTTAATTTTGTAAACCAGTTTTCTATGTATAATCTGCAGCAGTGAATAACCTACAGATACAATTTGCAGCAGTGAATGAAAAATAATCTTGTGTAATCTGCATATAATATGTACCTGCACTAAATGTTGTTTTTATTCTCTTTAAATTCAGTCCTTTGAAATGAGATAGTTTATTGTTGTGTAAAGTAGAAAATAATATTCAGTAAATTTCTAAAATTATTTCTAATTTTTTATTACTGTGAAATTAGTTGAAAAATGTTAAATAGTTATAATATCTAATAATCACTGTAAAGCAAAAATAAAACAGATGAAAATGTATATTCCTATATAAATAATAATTTTATTCTGTAGTTTGATTTTTCTTGATTTTGAAATTATTTTTTTTATGATGCTATTCATTTACAAAAATTTTCTTTTTTTTTTTTTTTTTTTTTTAATTTCATTATTAATCTATGCCTTCCAAGAAAATTGAACTGACTTGATTAAAAAAATACATGAAAAATATCTTTACACTTTAAATTGTTATAAAAAAATGTATCTTGAAATTCTTACTTCTTTATAGTTAAATTGTTTAGTACAATGGACTAACACTGATATTAATATAAAATTTTTTTTATAAATTATTAAATATTCATAGATAAATAAACTATAAACAGGCAATATTAAATTTCTTTTGTTTTCTTTAGTCTCACTGTCGAGGAAGTGGATTGGTTTGTGGACACAATGGAGAAACATATGCCAGTGAATGTGCAGCTTGGGCTGAAAGAGTATCTGTTGATTACAAAGGAGGATGTGCAGCAGTAGGTTCTAAACGTAAGTTTTAGCGCATTTTTTTGACTTTTAGTGTACTATTTGCTGTTAAAAAACATAAAATATTATATGTTTTTAATTAAAATTTTATTTTAATAAAACTTGTTAAAATAATTCTTTCCCTAAATATTTGTGTTAAAGCAGTTTTACATAACTGATTGATTTTTGTAAAACTATTAGTACATTTATGAAAAGCATAAATGTGAAATTGTAAATATTGTGCTTTGATTTTAATATTGATATATTTATAGATGGAAAAAATTCACGCTGCGGAGGAATAAAGTGCTCACCTTTGCCATCAGAGGATTGTACTAAGGTTTTTCCTCCAGGTGGTTGCTGCCCAATTTGTGGTAAGAATGAACTAATTGCAAAATTATTAAAAAAACATTGTGTGTTGTATATAAACAATTAATATCAAACAAACAATTATTTAAATACATATTAATAATATAAGATAAAGAAAAAAATTGTATTAAAATATTTTATTCTAAAAATATGTAATTGGATAATCTTACTTTTAAAGTCATAATTTTATAATAATTAACAAGAAATCATTAGTTTCATAAACAATTCCTTTTAGAAATAATATATATTAAATAAATTATGAAACATCTAAAAATGTGTAATGTTTGATTAATTTTTAAGGTGAAATTGGGGGAAAAAATTCTGCATTAAATGTTACATATTTATGTTATAATGTGTGGTCTATTTTGTAATTTAATATAATAGTTGAATTGCATACAAAAATTGAACATAAACAGGTTTTCTTTTTTAGGTCAAAAATGTTAAAAAATAAATAGCTAAAAGATTGAAAAAAAAAAAAAAAAAAAAAAGTAAACTTCATCTAAAATTTTCATTACTAATATAACATTTAGAAATGATTATTGAAAAATTGTTATTCAGTCCAGTAAAATTATTGATCTATTTAGTTGCATTTTAAAATCTATTTTTAATTTTAAAAATATTTTGTTATTGATATACCAGTATAAAAAAGATGAAAAATTTTAAATACTGATTCTTATAATATTGAATTATCAGCCTTTAATCTTTGGACAGGATAATGTTTGCAAAAAAACAGTATTTGATTTGATATTTGTTAGCAATATAATAAATATTATTATTAAAAATGTTCTATTAAAGTTTTCATGATCTTTTGAGTAATATTATAATTTATATAACATATTTCTGCGTCATGCAATGATTCTGTGCAGCCGTGCATTAAATAATTTTTATAACATTCTAGAATTTTACAATTATTCCTAATTTGAAACTATGTTCTGTTTTGTAGGAGCTGCATTAAGACTACTTTATAGCCAAAAACTATCTGACTGGTCAGTAGAAGCTATTCGAGATGTGGACCCTGTGGTGGTGCAAACTATAGCAGAGAAATTCAGAGAGCATGTGAAGGTTACAGAGTGTGATGTGTTTGCCTACTTAAGTTTAGAATCCGACATCATTGTACTAGTCATAGCAATTAGTGATAGTCCTACTAAACTACAAGTAGAAGCGTGTATACGAGAAGCAGAAAAACTGCAAGCTTTAATAAAGCAGCACAGTCCTACATTGCTCACAGAACTACCACTTTCCTTCTTCACAACAGCGATGATGATTGATCCAGTTTCGGACAGCAGTGCTCAAAATGACTTTAATTTTTTTAATTTATTTGTCATTCTAATTATAACATCAATTTACATACATAATCAAAGGACATTATAAAATAATTATTATTAGGTTTTTTTCCTTGCAAAAAAATAAAAGTGTAAATATGTACATAAAGATTTAAGAGATGTAAATAATATATTTAATGATTTTTGTGTTTTAAAAAATGAATTCTAGTGTGCTTGTGTGTGTTGAAAATTATCTTGTGATATAAATAAATTATTTTACAATTGATAAATATATTGTGATTTATTGAGATTTTTTCACATCATAATTTCCTGTTTGATCTGTGAATTATGTGTTAAAAACCTAAATATTCTGGATGTGGATTATTAATGTTTTTTAGAAAGTAATAGGTAAAATTTTAATTTTAAAAATTATTTATAAAATGTTTTTATTCGAAGATAATATGAGGCCTAAGTTTTATGATTATCATTGGTGGTTGTCAAATCCATTGCCTATAGCCAATTACTTTCATTGGAGATTACAATGCTAGTAACTCAGATAGACACAGCAAAAGAAGGTGTAAATTCCTTTTCTCAATCTAATTTTTGTGCTAGATTTTAATGTCAATATTCCATATTGATTAATTTATGGTGTCTTTGAATTGGTTAAAATATGAACTTGAAAGATTATTGTGTATAAGTAATATAAAAACATTTTTTGTAAAGTCAATTCCTACTTTTTTTCACTCTATTGCAGAAAGTCCTTTATAAATAATTTTCATTAATTTTTATTTAATTAAAAAAAAAATTCTGTCTCTCTCTCTCACACACACATACACACTTTCCATCTCTCTCACTAATTTATTCACATGTTTCATTTTCCATTTTGTTTTCTCCTTGACTCAGACTAGAACCCAGAATGAAAAAAGAATCTGTAAAAAAAAAAAAAAAATTTCCACCGATCTACACGCTTCGCCACTAACTGTATTTATTCCTAAAAGTATATCCTGCTAAATATCTTATATAAGAGAAAAATTTTTCTCCCTTATAAAACTAAAATTAATTAATTAAATTTAATTAATGGATTAATATTTGAAAAAACTGTATTGACATCAAGTGTCATCCACTACACATTAAAAAAAATGTATTTGAACTTGAGTGGATGAATAAAAAGTATTTTATGAACGATTGAAAATTTGAACAAGATATATAAATATAAATATAGGGAGAGTGTGAACTAATAGTAGGAATTGAAAAATAGCAGAGTTAATGACATGAACGTCCATTTTGAATTGAGAAAAAAATTATGTTGTGGTTACTATTTCAGTGAGAAGATGGTTTTTCCATTTCATTTTTGCAAGATCCGATACATATTCGTCAAATGGTTCAAGAAATGAGCTTAAGAATCCTTTAATCATGGCCTCTCATGATTATGTTGGTGTCTCAATCCTGATGTCTAGCGGCTAAGCTTTTTAAATCGATTATTTTCTGCATTACTTTGCAAGCTAAAAAACAACTAAACTTGTTGTTATAGAACTTTTTACTACAGCACTCCGCTTTTACCATCATCTGTATACCCCTAATAATGTCATACTAATATCTACCCCTAATAATGTTTTGTAATGTCATCAATCGGAAGGTAGTTTTAGAGCACTCACTGTCATTATCAACTTATATTAATATCAATTTAATATTTTTAATGAAATTATTTTACTAAAACTTTTAATTAATTGTTTCTTAAAATATTAGTTTTTATTTAATTTTGTAAGAAAAATCTTAGTTTTCTGAAGTTTCTCAAAATGTTTATAAAAACAAATTTTTATACCTCAAAAATATTTTAATCATATTTGAAGTAATGTTTTATTTATATATATATATATGTATATATATCCTGGTTGTTCGAAATGCCTGTAAATATGATGTTTTACCGTATTTAAATTTTAGTCTTATAAACAGTTTAACATCTCAAATTCATTATAGTTTAATAACTATAATGAATGATAGAATATATATATATATACACATATATATATATATATATAGTATGATGAAATAGGGGCCTAATGATCGAGGGGCTAGTTCTCGGTACCGCAGGTTTCTGATTCGTGTCCCGGCGGTGCCAAGGAGGTTTGTAACGATTCAGAATCCACTTTTAAACTGTAGGTTCCCGGTCTAATAGGATCGTAGAGCTTTTCGGGGTAGTGTTACTCCGCATCCTTAGCTTATCTTCGAGCTACACGCACCTCCTAGGTAGTGCTAAGTGAGTAACGTCGGTGCAGCGCTAGCCTTAAGGCATCAAGACAGATGTCTAAGTGTTTGCCAGCTGTATTAGAACAAAAAAAAAAAAATGGCATGAACGTCCGTCCTGAATTAAGAAAAAATTGTGTTGTTGGTTGCTATTTCAGAGGGGAAGTTGGTTTTTCTATTTCATTTTTGACAAGATCCGATATAAATTCGTCAAATGGTTCAAGAAATGAGCTTATGAATCCTTTAATCATGTCCCCTCATAATGGTCAGGGCTGGATTTTCCTATAGGCTAAGGCTTCAGCCTGGGGCCTCACTTTCAAATTTTTAGCAAAAATTAGAATTACACTATTCTAAAAACAGTAAACACTAAAACACTGAATCGAAAATAAGAAGAAATTCTACACATATGACTAATAATTAAACATAAAAATGTATTGGTTAAGATCAGCGCGTTCGGCTCATTGGGTCTGTTCGTTTGTATATACTAGATTGCATCAAAGTATAGTTCACACGTTCACTGATTGCAATGGCTATATGTTTGATTAGTTATTGTGACAAGTACTATATATGTTGCTGAGAATAATGTCCAAATAAGTGTTCGCGACTTTTTTTTTTAAAATTTATTATCTGTGCCACATTTTTATAAAGATTAGTACCAATCGCAACATGTTTCATTTAAGATATTGATATATATCACAATAACGATGCATTTTATTATCTCTCATGTAATTTAAAAACTTAAAAATGGGAGGTGAAGGAGCCTCAAAAAAAGTTCAAAACTATTTTAGTCCTCTTTGAAGTAATGTGTTTGATTTTTTTTTTTTTTTTTATCCTAATTGTTCGAAATATTTGTAAATATGATGTTCTCCATATTTAAACTTTAGTTTTATAAACCGTTTAACATCTCAAATTCATTACAGTTTAATAACTATGAAAATACATTTTTTTAATTAAAAAAATTATTTTCATATATTGTTTGTATAATTTATTAAATTGTGAAAAAAAATAATAAATTGAAAAAATATATAAATATATTGTTTGAATATTAGTCCTTTTATCCAAATCCGTCCAAAGCCTTGGCGACACTATAAACACTTATCAAAACATGTTTTTAATTAGATAACTTATCGAAACTGATAAACATTCCAATCCTATTCTCTATCAATCATATACCTAGCGATTTTGCATTGACAAGCGAACGTGAAAAAGCATGCTTTTCACAATTTGTATTGATTTGAAAATTCATAAGATTTTTGTAAATATCATTCAGTAATTATTAAAATTAAAACACGATGCCTATGGAAGCTGTGTAAATACGAAACTTATGCATGACAGAATAGTAAAGAAAAATACAAATGTAAGTGAAATTTGAAGTGGGATTCATTTATTAACAAGTTATTTTGTTTTTTTAACAGACAGAATCAAATAAGAAGGAAGAAAGAGTGAATTAATTTACAGAAAAAAATATCATTAGGAACAATTTTTTAAGGAAAACTACTTTAAAAAGAAGTTTTTCGGAATATAAATTCAAAATGAACTCGATGTGAGTTGAAAAAAAATTTCAATAGCTCATGTTCTTTTACCGTTCTCATGGTATTTTGCGTATTCGTATTAAAATATATTGTTCTTTAAAGTAATTTATGTTTTCGTATGCCAAAGTAAGAATGTTTTTGCAAATCATAAATTCGTATAAGAATAATACTATATAACATTTACAGTAATTGATAAGCCTTCTTTATCAATAATATATGAGATTTTTATTGATAAGTTAGAGTGTAAAAGCATGTATTTAACGAATTTAAAATTCATAAGATTTTTATAAACGTTATTATTAAAATAAAACGGAACCTAAGTACAATATTTGTGCATATCAGAAAAGAAATAAAATAATGATTGGTGAAATAGTTAGAAATATACATTATTTCGGTTTAATAAAATGAATTAGTGTAAATTCATTAAAAAGTAGCATCATTTTAATTATTTTGTCTTACAAAATCATAGTCTAATTAGTAGTTTATTTCTAAATGTTTGAAAATGTAGCCTAAAAAACGAACTTTAGGTTGTTCACGCTTTTGACTTTCAGATACCCGGGGATGTTACTCATGAAGTAAACGTTAACTCATAGCTCGTTTTATTACTGGGATAATTTATTTCTGCATAATTTCATTTATTTGTAAATATTAATTTCTCTTAATTAAATGTTATGATGGGGAATATGGGTGCAGATGTTATTTCATAGATTACACAATCTTTCTACAAATATGGTATAACACAGCTACCCGCAAGTGTTTTGAATATGTAGCGATCAACGAACTTTTGAACTCCATTTCGATTATCCAAACCAATACAATGTATGGTTTATTGTATTAAAAATAATTTTGTCCTGTACTGCCCTTATTGATATTTCATTATGATTGATAATGAATCAAGAAAACTAATTCTGAACTGAGTCGAATGGCAATTAACAATCATCGTTCAGGGAAAATAAGCCAAACAATTTTCGGCACAGTGGTGTTTTAAAAATTTAACGAAATATAACACTGGTGTCGCGATGACAGTATATATATATAAAGACTAAAATATTTCATTTCGTTGTTGATATTTTATTCAATCCATAAACAATAATAAATGCAATATTCTAAAAAATGCTTTTCTAATCAGATTAATTAACATATAAGAATCAAGAATGAAAAAAAATTGCTAACGGGCATTAACATTGGCAACAAAAGTCCATTTGATTTACTGTGGCATATGAAGATTTGGCTGGTAGTTTGTGATAAAAAATAGTGATAGAAAAGTGATAAAAAAAAAGTTATCAAATCGCAGTGGTTCAGCTGTCTGCCTCAACAACACAAGCCATTTTTCCACCCTCAGTAAAGATCCATTGGACAACGTTATAGGAATAGCAGATGAAATTCTTAAGTGTCTACATTTCATCGGGAGTATTTTCGTTCAAAAAATTGATACTACCAATTCATTGACTTTTCAAAATGAAAAATTGAAGAGTTAAGAAACAAGCATCGCTTCACTAAGCAAACAATTTGACAATTTTCTTTTTCCTGCTAAATCATTCGAAATTTTAGAGACCATAGCAGTAGAATCAGATCTAGTTAAGATAATTACAAGTTCTATTTGTACCACTACAAATTTGGAAGAAACCCTAAAAAGTGTATCCAATCTTGCGAATTTGGAAAATTTAACTTTGCGATCATCTTCGGACAAACAAAATGGCAGAGTGAGCAATACGTAAC
>BPLR01000621.1:0-11571 GCA_021605095.1 Caerostris extrusa
GTAATGAAAAAAAAATCAAGGAAAATGTATGCTACAAATAAAAGAGGGAATAATGC
Organism: Caerostris extrusa; assembly: GCA_021605095.1. NCBI lineage: Eukaryota > Metazoa > Arthropoda > Arachnida > Araneae > Araneidae > Caerostris > Caerostris extrusa. Next base: position 57 of record BPLR01000621.1, read on the forward strand.
TCCTGCCCAATGATAATAATATTTTTGTATATATTTTGGTGAAACAGAATATATATGTATTTGATCATTAGTACAAATAAAACAAGTAATATAAAAAAATTCTTAAAGTTAATTCCTACTTTTTAAGTTGAAATTTTCCCTCTTACAGATCTGGCGCCATACCCATTGGTGTGAGATACATTTGTCAAACTTAAATTTGGGAAAAATAGTTAAATTAATTAAATTGAATTGAAATTACTGTTAGAGCACATTTGAATAAAACTGTAAGCATGATTCAGGGGTCATCCACTACAAGTCCAAAATGTATTTAAACTTGGAGTGGATGGGTCAAAAAGTATTTTATGAACTATTGAAAATTTGAACAAGATACATATATATAGGGAGAGTGAGAATGCCATTAGGTAGAATTGAATGAAATTATTCGCTTTTACATTTTAATCTGAATTCTAAATCTGGAAATACAATGAATAATAATTTTTAAAAAATATTTTTTATTTTCAAAGATAAAGCAAACCATCAGTCTTAGCCTTTATTTCCAGACTGTTTGCTTAATTAGCTTTATGCATACAGAAATTCTCTTAAAAACCATTTAAGAAGAAAAACAAAATATTATGACAGCCAAAAAAAATAATAATAATAATATAAAATGAATTCATAAAAGTTAATTTAAATAATGAGACAGAGAAACAGAAATGAAATAAAATTATAATGAATTTTCCATATTATCAAAAGTAATTTTTAAATTATTATACCAGCTCTCAAAAAGAAAGACATTTACGTTATTTAGATAAAAGGCTAAATAATTTTTTGATTTTTCCCAAAATTAGGGTCAACTAATTTTCAAAGTAAACCTTTTACTGAAATAAAAAAATATTTTTTTTTTCATCTCATATTAAGCCTTCGATTTTTTCATGAAAATTTCAAGATAATGAAGTTAAATTCTAAAAGTTTTAACTGGATATTTTGACAGTTTAATGTGCTTATTAAGGTTTTTTTTCTATTATTATTCTCTGAAAAGCAGTTTTTGGTTTTAAGGGTTTTTGCTTATTGGTTGAAGCGGCTTTAATTCATTTTCGTTATAAATAATTCAGTTTGACTTGCAGTTTAATAATGATAGAACAAGGATTATTATTTTAGAATTATAATAAGATGAATAGAAATAAGATTAACCTAGATTTATTTAAAATATCTTGTAAAAAATAAATAAATAAAATAAAATAAACGAAATATAAATAATATAAATTAAAAATAAATAAATAAAATGAAATAAATGAATATAAAATAATCTAAATTAATAAATAAATAAATAAAATAAAAATAATTGAATATAAAATAATAAAAAATATAAATAAAAAAAAAAAATAAATATATAAAAAGTTTTGTAAAAGTTTAATAATAATATATAAAAGTTTAATTAATATATATAAAATTTTAATAATGAATATATAAAATTTTAAAATATAAATAAAAACAAAAAATAAATAAAATAAAATAAACGAATGTAAAATAATAAAAATTAAAATGATAAACAAGTAAAATAAAATAATTGAATATAAAATAATAGAAATATAAGTAAAAATTAAAAATAAATATATAAAAAAAATTTCTGTAGCTATTCAGTCACTAAGATTAAATTATCATTTTTAATATTTTTTTTGAAAATTATATATTTGAAGATAAATTAAATCGCGTAAGTTAAATATTAAAATTAATAAAAATAGACATTTTCGAAAATTTGCAAAACATTTAAGAGATTTTTGCATCTCTATCTATTAAAATATTTTCTTAAAAATCCTATTACACAATTCAAAGTACATAATAAAGTTTAAAAAAGAATTAACAGAATTTTATAATAAAAAAGTATACCCCATATTTAAAATTGATGTAAAAACTATTGCTATCAGAAATGTTCGAATTATTAAAAACATGTTAATAAAAGTGAGCCATTCATAAAAACTAAAATCACAAATTAAAAAGTAATCTTAATAATTACTTTTTAATTGAAGCTGTTACAATAATAACCATATCGTTTGTAATTTCAAAGTTAAAAATTCATGGCAATAGTTTATGCAAAAAATATTAGAATGTAACAAAAGTCATTACGCAATAAATAAAATAAAAGTATTAAACTGTTTTTTTAATCCAGAAAAAAATTTTCTTTATTTTTAAAAATAATAATTGTTTTTTATTTAATAAATAAAAAGAAATTTTCCAAGATCAATCTTATACAATGTGAAAAATGAGCATAGAAACGTAGACGTGTAAAAATAAATGAACGATGGTAATAAAAACAAAATGTATGTTTTAATATCGTCTGGATATAGTTTATCTTTTTTCGTTTAAGAATCATTTTTAAAAACAAACTACACCTTTTTTATAAAATTTTATCAGAAATCATTTCCTTTTTTTACGGAATCGAATGATTTTTTTTTTTTTTATTTTCAACCCATTTTGAGAATTTTTTTAAAAGAAGGCAATAAAAAGGACATAAAATGTTAAAAATTACATGCTATAAATTTTGATGTACAACTAAACTATTATAAAATATAAACAACTAGTTTAAAACTGAACACAGCATGTATAAAATCCCTGACTAAAGTTGTTATATTTTTTATTCAATTCGGAAAACTGTAGAATACGCAATTTTTATTCAATAAAAAAGAATTAGGTGCTAAAAAATTATTTTATTAGATGATAACAATGATATGATGGAATGATTTTCTTTTTAAAATTAATTTCTTCCAAACAAATTCTTCTTACGATGATTCGAAGACATATTTATGCGTGCATAATAAAATATGCATGCCTATTGTGTCATCTTAATTTCAGAATAATACATTTTCGTTTTAATTAAATATTCAATTAATCGTCTTAAAATTGATAAATTAATTGTCCGATTCTTAATTAGAGCCAAAATGCGTTCCAAATAACACTACAATTCAATAATATTTCATCTTTTCTTATTTAATAAAAATCGATTAAAGATAGTTTAATATCACATATTATTATTATTATTGAATTTAATAAATAAATAAACTATTGAGAATCAAGATAATAATTAGTAATCATCAATTAAAAGGGAAAAATTTGTTCTAGAAAAATAAAAAGCCTTCACATTATTCATAGTTAATGATCAAATGATTTAAAAATCCCAGAAAGTCAAGTTCTTTTAAATTAATCAATTTTTAACAAAGAATTTCAGTAAAGGACTGCCAATGCGAATAGGAAAAAAAATCTCGAAAAGATTTTATGCATGAAAATATTAATAAAACTATTTTAAATAATCACATCAGCAAGTTAATGATTACTATTAATAGTTTTATAAAAAATAGTTTACTGTTTCATCATTAGTTTAAAAATTAGAACTAATTAAGGCCAGATATTTAGTCAGGCCAACAAAATTTATGAAGATTCGTTCTTTTTTAACATTTAGAGTAAAACAGACTGTAAAAGAAATTTCATAATAAATAAATTTTATTGGTTTTTATTTAACTTAACTCAATTGCTGTTCCAAATGCCTGCAACGTTAATTAAAGAATTAGTCGAAAAACATTTTTTCTTTTCAAAATTGTGCTTGTTTATTGAAACTGTTGAACGAATAGTGAAATGTTTTAATAAACAGCATCATATTTCTGAATATAAACCTAACCATGTATAAGCTGAAAGGGCATTTTTCTTTTAAAAAATTAACCAATGATTAAAACTCGTAAACAATTTGAAATGGGAAAACTATCTTGTAAAGATCATTATTTATAGTATTTTATTTTTACTTCTGGTATACGTTTTGATATTTTCTCTTAAAAAAGGGAAATTTTCTCCAACATCAGTTATTTTGTTTTTTTTCGCTACGAGGCAACAAACTATCAATATAAACAATTTCCAAAATGAAAAGACTCATTTTCATAAAATGAGCAGGTCATTTCATTTAAAACTAAGTTTCTTTTCTTTCTAAGTTTCTTGTACTCTTTGCAATTCTCTTCATTTTTACAATTGCAACTCGTTACTTGGCAGACATTGGCGATTCGACGCCAAATCCCAACAGCCCCTGTTCTACGATTTTACTAAATTTTTTTTCTTAAACTGAAGAAATATAAAGTAAGAAATAAAAATATGTTTTATTTAGCGATATTTGGACATTTATCAATTTATCTGTTAATGAAAAGTAAATTTTTTTGCGGGATAAGTGGATCTGTACGTAACTTTGAACTTTTAAGAAGTTCTAAAAATTCTCGGTTTTTACATGGAATTTGATAATTCATTTTGTATTTGTACTATATTTATTTATTTATTTATTAAATTTGTTTAGCTATTAGATTGGAAATTCTAAATTAATTTTTAAATTAAATACGATTAGTTTAGAATAATTATTATATAAGAAAATTAATATTGATAACAACGATAATTAATAATGAATATTATAGATAATATAGATATATAAGATCAATAAGTAATATAGATTTCTCAAGATAACTGAAATTTTACTGAGAATTGTTGTGAAATGGCAGAATAGGTGCCGTTTTGAGTTGGCATCAAAAATTCTTTTCGCCAAACTGCGCCAAGTAAAGGGTCGCAATTGTAAGTGAAGAGAATTGCAAAGAGTACAAGAAACTCGGGTTATCACATTTGGCAATTTATCGCCCAACTGACCCCACAAAAAATTACCATACCCCATAACTGCCCGTATTTTTTCGGTTTGACCGGAATTGCTTGCAACATTTACAAAAGAAATAATTATGAAACAAATAATTTATTTTCGTTAAAACTGTTGAATAATTAGTAAAATTTATTTACAAAATTGAAATAACATTTACTTAATAAATTTCCTTACGAATTTTACTCTAAATTAATTTTACTTCTTTTACAAATTTATTTTAATAAATTTTTCAAAATGTAAATTTAGTATTGATGTAAAAAAAGAATTATTTTTTTGCTTAAATTCAAGCTATTTTAAATGCTGCTACTAAAAAAGAATTTCAATGTCTCGAAATTCATTTAAACAATTTTTAAATAAATGCAAACAGCCTTTTATAGTATTAAAATGTAAAAAATTGTTCTCATAATCCAACATATCTTCAACTTTTCTAATAATCACAATCATATAACTAGACTATGTATATCAACACAGACATTAAATACAAACACATCTAAAATTTTGCAAAGATATTGATCTAAAATATTTTAGTTTCCAAAATTTTTAAAAAAAAATCTTTTTCTGTGTACCTATAAAATGTCATTGTAAAGCAATAAAAATAGAAAATTATATTGAAGTCTTATAAACTCAAGCGAAATAATAGTTTCTGATATTTTATTTTAGAGCAAAAACATATCCAGTTTTTTTTTTTTTTAATCAATTGGGAGCACTACCTGTAGGGCAAACTAAATAAAGTATTTGAGAATCAGAATTCAATTCCAAAGATCAAACATGGCTGAAATGCAGTTAGAGTACAGACAATACATATTTTATTGGTTATCTCAAATTTAATATTAAAATAATGGATATATATAGAGAGCGAGACAGATAGGTAGATATAAAATAACATTTTGTAGACGTATTAAATGAATATGTATTTATATTCTTCAATGTAAAGCCTAATTTTACAGAATTCCATTTCTAACATGAAAAAAAAATTACGAATTCATTTTATTAAATGTGTGATTATTTTGTATTATTATTATGCTCACAAGAACTGAAGTTAAAAAATTAAAAACATTTTTTTTTTTTCAAAAATAAATAAATAAAACAATCATTTTTAACGAATTCTTCAGTAATTTGAAGAATAAAAATATAAAAAAAAGCTCAAATTTTTCAAGAACAATCATTCTATTAAGAAGAATTCTTAGAAGAATGATTATAAATGCAGAAAATATAAGAAGTGACAAAGAGTTTTGAATTATAAAAACATTTATCATCTTTATTTAAAGACGGTCTATTTTATTTATCAGTGGACCCTTCATTTATCACTTGAGCGAAGGACTTAGAGGTAATTGATCTGCATTTGCGTGTGGAATGGGATGAAAATCCGGAATATGTGCCATCAGAAATCCTAACTATCGATGCATGATACTTTGCAAATATTGTTACAATTTGCCTTATAGTCTCCTCGTTTCTGAAAGTAGTGACTACAATATTGCCATCACCGGATTCCAACCTCCACTCTTCTGCATTCCAGCTGTTCATGTTTCTACTGGGCCCTCGAATTGGCCTAGTACGTCGTTTTCGTTCCAAATTATGCATACCAAGATCAGTTTTACAGGTTTTCTCTCATATAGAGTAGTTACTGTACTAGTGGCGTGTAGCTGTTCATGTTACATAGAAGGCACACTGATGTTCTATTTTCACCTTTGTAACTGATAGGGCGAATTGTAGGCATAAACTGTTGGGTCTCAAAACTATGGAAATAACTTTCAAAAACCTACTGAAATTAATCTCTGTTGAATTATGAAACTAAAGAAGCATGGTTTCAATACGTCAAAAGCAAAATTGAATCGAAACTGTGCCCCTATATCGGACATTAGCATGATATATCAGTAAACTTTTTTATTTCCAATGGCAATTTTATTCCAATGTTTTTATTTCATGGCAAAAAAATTCGGCCCATAGAGGCCTTCCTCGATCATGCTGTTTTCTAAAATTCTCATTGAAATAAATGGTCACCCCCGTTCAGTGAAAACTGGTACGTGGTTCGAATCTCATTTTCGCCCATCTGAATATATCAGTGGTACGTTTGGGTTTGTTTTTCTGCGTTTCTTCTCGATGTTTTGGTTTGTCTGTAGCTCTATGGTATTTTTCGCATACTTTAGGCTAATTGAATGGGACCCACAGTCTAATGTGGATTCCGAACTACTCACAAACTTCCATGCCACCGCCAGGGATTGAATCTGAAGCTTGTGGTACTAATGGCCAAAGCAACAATTGGCATAAGGTTTTTAATATTTTGATTTATCTGGATTTTGTTCTTATAAAAAATATGTAAAAAAAGATAAAGTAAAAATTATAAATAACGAAAGTTTTGCAAATTATTTCTCTTCTGATATTATGAAATAGAACAGAAATTAGCGTAGAAACAAGACAGTTACATCAAAAAAAAAAAGAGAACAACGAAAAATAAAAAAGAACAGATAATACAACAAAACATGCTGAGACAGAGTTCATTAATCTAACATAATGCCAAGTTGTAGATCTTTAGCCACTGAAAGTTTTACCAGGTGCACCACGGGAGGTAGCACCTATATCCGTAAACTGAATATCCTATCTTTGGGCTCGAATACTGTACTTTTTCTTCATTGAAAAGTTATTTCACTCGTTATTGGCCAAGATGTTTATCAGGGTGTAATTCGAGAAGGCTGTATTAAAACTGAACAGGCGGACGGACAGTATATTTTCCCTGCGATTTTACAAAATTGTTTTTACCGCTGTAGCTTGGTTCGTCAACCTAATGTCGAATCAGAAAATTTCGAATTCTCATGTGCTCATCACAATTCAGGCACTATGAGTGGCAATCTTTTTCAAACCTTCCCTTTTTACTTAAAAATCTGTGAACGAATATTATTGCAAAATACGTGATCGGATAGAGATTTGTTTATTTTTCATTTTATTACGTTTTTTTTTTTTTATTTGAATTCCTTCCTTTTCAATCTGTTTACGACGTGACAAAAAAAAAATTTCATCTTGTCTTCATTTAAAAAAAAAAAACTCGATGATGACTTAATTACGTTTTTCTTGCACCATCAGATCAGGAAATACGTTCACGTGTGTCAGATTTCATTCCTAACTAAAACTAAATTGCTTTAAAGTTCTTATTAATACTTCATATTGAGCGGTTAAATGAAAAACCAGAGCGTGACATTAGTATATTCATTTAGAAACTATTATTTACGTTTAAAACCCAAAATCATAATTAAATTAAAAAGAATTATAAATATACTTGCATTTAAAATGTATACAAAAATTGAGAACTGAAAAAACTAAAAAAAAAAAAAGAACTAGAAAAAAATTGATGAACTAAAAAATATATCAAACAATATGGGATTTCTTTTTAATAATATACTAATAATACACAATAAATTTTTATTTATCAATAGATTCAATGTACAAAATTGGAAGTTATTTTCCAATTTTGACAAATCAAACGATTATTAGACTGCTTCCATTTGGTATATTTAAAAATTAAAGTGATCTTTTTATTCAATAAATCTCATTAATTTTGCTAGACCTTTACTTTCTACTGATTAGAAAATGTTCTGTTACCAAATTTATCTTTCGAACTTTTTTTCTATTTCCGAAATAATATACGAATAATTATTTATTAATTTTATTTATCAGTAGATTCGATATACTTTGAATTCTTCCAAAGATATTTAGCAAGTTTGACTCATCAAACGATAATTAGACTGCTTCCATTTGGTATATTCAAAAATATAAAATGTTCTTTTTTGTTTATTTAATGATTCTGATCAATATTGCTAGACTTTTACTTCTACTGATTAGAAAATTTTCTATTACCAAATTTATCTCTCCAATTTTATTTTTAATCAAACTGGACTTGACAGCTCGATAACTCATAATTTCTCCTCATTTAAAAAAAAGATTAACTATTTGTCCCAGAGGAGAATCAATAAGTCTTTCAACGAAAAACATCGTCCTCCCATCTCAAAGTATTAGATCTCATTCAAGCGACATCTTGATTTTACTGAATACTGCCAAAAAAAGAAATCGTCGATTTCAATAATGTTGCCACTTAATTAAATAAAAATATTTCTTTTCTGAAGAATTCAGTGAGAATTTCATTTCGTATTGCAGACAGCAATAAAAAATTGTCGTTTGCATTTCGTATAAATTAAATGCAGAACAAAAGATTCTTATTTTTATGAAGCAGACGATTTTTTGAAATTTTATTCTCAAAAAAAAAAACATTTTAGTTCGTTTTTAATTCGTTATAATAGAATTAATTTTTACGGTAATTTATTTTAATATGAGTTTTCTAATTATTAGATTTTCTATTTTTTTTAAAGATGTAAAACGGTTTATTATGAAAATAGAAATCATCTTATGAAAACAACACAAGTAATCTATATCTATACTATAAACGAGTAATTTATATCTATTTCTATACTAAGTATAGAATATAGATTAGGCTTATGAATAATTTATATTAAAGCAATATAAATTATTCATAAAGCTTGATAATCTACCATTCATATGCGATTTCATTTTTATTTTATTATTATATATATTCATATTATTATATTATTTATTATTATATATATTTTATTTATATTATTATATATATTAATTTATATTATAATAAAATAAAAATTATTTAATATAAATTATTTTATTTTATTAAAAAATAATACAGTTTATTATTTTATTTAATGTATTTTCAAAAGAAAATATTGATGAAAAAAGTCTTCATTCAATTCTTTCACGACATTGTACTGTAAATCAAATTAAATTTATTTACGTATAATAATCTAATTTCGATATATGTTTTACATTTTAATTCATTTCTAAACATTTAATCTATGTTGAATTACTAACCAAGTTTTTTGCATCATTTGATCATGCATTATGCTCATATGTGTCAGATTTCCATTTTAGCACTAAATTGTTTTTAAAATTATTATTTAATGCTTAATATTAAACATTTGTTAAATTAAAACCATGGCGACATTGTGTATTCATTTTCAAATGAATAATTTTATTTAAAACACAAAACTATAATTAAATTAAAAATTATTAAATAAACTTGCATTTAAAATGCATAAAAAAATTGAGAACTGAAAAACTGAAAAAAAAGAACAAAAAATTTATCAACTAAAAAAATATATCAGATAATTTGGGCATTCTTTATAATAATACACGAAAAACTATTTATTAAATTTTATTTACCAATAAGATTCCAAGTATTTTGAATTCTTCCAAAGTTATTTACTCAGTATGACTCACCAAACGATTATTAAACTGCTTCCATTTGGTACGTTTAAAAACAATTAAAATGGTTTTTTTTTTATTTTCAATGAATCTCATTTAATTTAGCTAGACTTTTACTTCAACTGATTAGAAGTACCGAATTTATTCTTTTACCGAATTTATCTTTTCCGAATTTATTTATTTCTAATGAAACTGGACTTGACAGCTCCATAACTCATAATTCTCCTCGTTTAAAAAAACAGTTAACAATTTGTCTCTGAGGCGAATCAATAAGTCTTTCAACGAAAAACAATCGTCCTCCCATCTCAAAGTAATTAGATCTCATTCGCGACATCTTCGATTTTACTGAATACTGCCAAAATAAAAAAATCTTCCATTTCAATGATGTTACCACTTCATTAAATAAAAACATTTTTCTGCAGAATTCATTCGCAATTTCATTTCGAATTGCAGACAGCAATAAAATTGTTCGTTTACATTTCGTATAAATTAAATGCAGAACAAAAGATTCTTATTTTCATGAAGCAGACGCTTTTTAAATTTTATTCACAAAATATATATATATATTTTAGTTCGTTTTTAATTTGATATAATAGAATTAATTTTTATGATAATATATTTTAATACGAGTTTTCTAATTATTAGATTTTGTATTTTTTAAAAAGATGTAAAACAGTTTATTCTGAAAATAGAAATCATCTAATGAAAAAAAACAAGTAATCTATTTCATATATTATGAAATATTTTAAGTTATACCAAGGATAGAAAATTGCTTTGAATATTGAATTATTCATAAGTTTAATAATCTACCATTCATATGCGATTTATTTTATTTTAATTATTTATATACATTATTATATTATTATATATATTATTTTATTTTATTATACATATTTATTATTTTATTTACTATATTATCAAAAGAAAATATCGATGAAAAGTCTTCATTCAAGTCTTTCACGACATTGTACTGTAAATCAAATTAAATCTATTTAAGTATAATAATCTAATTTCGATATATGATATTATATCTTTTTAAACATTTTAATCTATGTTGAATTATCTAACAACTTTTTCTTTCACCATCTGATCGAGAATTATGCTCACATGTGTCAGATTCCATTTTAGCACTCAAATTGCTTTTAAAATTATTATTTAATACTTAATATTAAACGTTTATTAAATTAAAAAAAACCATGGCGACATTATGTATTCATTTTTAAATGAATAATGTCATTTAAAACACAAACCATCATTAAATAAATAAAAGTATAAATAAATTTTCATTTAAGATGCATACAAAAGTTAAAACTGCAAACTAAAAAAAAAAAAAAAAAGACTCAGAAAATTGATCAACTAAAAATATGCATCAAATATTTTGGGAGCTCTTTTTATAATAACACATATGAATAATTGCTTATTAAATTTTAATTACATATAGATTCGATGTGTTTTGAATTCTTCTTAAAGTTATTTACCAAATATGACTCATCAAACGAATATTAATCGCTTCCCATTTAGTATATTTAAAAACATAAAATGCCTTTTTTAATTTATTTAATGAATCTCATTTATATTGTT
>BPLR01000621.1:11671-86418 GCA_021605095.1 Caerostris extrusa
TTTATTTTATATATAATTACTTATATTATTATATATATTATTTTATTTCATTATATATATTTATTATTTTATCTATTATATTATCAAAAGAAAGTATCAAGATGAAAAGTCTCATTCCAATTGTTTACGACATTGTACTGTAAATCAAAATTAAATTTCTTTTACGTATAATAATTTAATTTCGATATATGTTTTTACATTTTAATTCATTTCTAAACATTTTAATCTATGTTGAATTACTAACCAAGTTATTCTTGCATCATTTGATCATGCATTATGCTCACACGTGTCAGATTTCCATTTTAGCACTAAATTGCTTTAAAATTATTATTTAATGCTTAATATTGAACATTTGTTAAATTAAAACCATGGCGACATTAGTGTATTCATTTTCAAATGAATAATTTTATTTAAAAACACAAAACTATAATTAAATTAAAAATATATAAAATAAACTTGCATTTAAATGCATAAAAAATTGAGAACTGAAAACTGAAAAAAAGAACAAAAATTTAACAACTAAAAAATATATCAGATAATTTGGGCATTCTTTATGGTAATACACGAAAAACTATTTATTAAATTTTATTTACCAATAAGATTCCGATGTATTTTGAATTCTTCCAAAGTTATTTACTCAAGTTTGACTCACCAAACGATTATTAAACTGCTTCCATTTGGTACGTTTAAAAACAATTAAAATGGTTTTTTTTATTTTCAATGAATCTCATTTAATTTAGCTAGACTTTTACTTCAACTGATTAGAAGTACCGAATTTATCTGTCCGAATTTATCTTTTACAAAAACTTATCTTTCCAATTTTATTTCTAATGAAACTGAGGACTTGACAGCTCCATAACTCATAATTTCTCCTCGTTTAAAAAAAAAACAGTTAACAATTTGTCTCTGAGGCGAATCAATAAGTCTTTCAACGAAAAACAATCGTCCTCCCATCTCAAAGTAATTAGATCTCATTCGCGACATCTTCGATTTTACTAAATACTGCCAAAATAAATAAAATCTTCCGTTTCAATGACGTTACCACTTCATTTAAATAAAACATTTCTTCTGCAGAATTCAGTAAAATTTCATTTCGTATTGCAGACAGCAATAAAATTATCGTTTACATTTCGTATAAATTAAATGTAGAACAAAATATTCTTATTTTCATGGAGCAGACGATTTTGTGTTTTATTATCAAAAAAAAAAAAGAGCAAAATTTTTAGTTTGGTTTTAATTAGATATAATAGAATTAATTTTTGCGATAATAAATTTTAATACGAATGTTCTAATTATTAGATCTTGTATTTTTTAAAAGATCTAAAACAGTTCATTCTCAAAATAGAAAATATTCTAATGAAAAGAAAACAAATAATCTATTTCTATATTACAAATATAAGTTTACCTATTGCTTAATATGAATTAAAGAATTATAAAAATTGTTCATAAGCTTGATAATCTACCATTTATATGCGATTTTATTTTTATTTTATTTTATTTTATTATATATAATTACTTATATTATTATATATATTATTTTATTTCATTATATATATTTATTATTTTATCTATTATATTATCAAAAGAAAGTATCGATGAAAAGTCTTCATTCAATTCGTTCACGGCGTTGTACTGTAACTGAAATTAAATCTATTTACGTATAATAATCTAATTTCGATATATGTTTTACATTTTCATATGAATATTTTATTTAAAACATTTTAATCTATGTTGAATTATTAACAAAAACTTTTTTAATGAACTTGCACCGTCAGATCAAATAATTTTGGAGCTCTTACACGTGTCATTAATTTCATTTCATCACTAAATTGCTTTAAAATTATTATTTTATACTTAATATTACACGTTTGTTAAATTAAAACCATGGCGACATTATTGTATTCATTTTCAAGTAATATTTTCGTTTAAAACACGAAACCCTAATTAAATTAAAAAAAGTATAAATAAACTTGTATTTAAAATGCATAAAAAATTATGAAAACTAAAAAAAAATAAATAAATAAAAGAACTATTTTGTAATAACTAAAAATACATAATCAACTAAATAATATGCAAGAATAATAATTTGAAATATACCATTTTATTTTAATAATAATAATATGAAATTTATAAAAAAAAAATATATTTTTACTTATTGAAATTTTATTTACCAAATATATATAATTGAAAATAAGTATTTTAATTCTTGTATTTTTAAAGAATTTATTTACTATGTTTGACTCATCAAACGATTATTAAACTGCTTCCATTTGGTATATTTAAAAAATATTAAAATGCTTTTTTTATTTTCTATTTCATTAATCTTATTAATATTGTTTAATTCTCAGATTTTACTTTAATGATTATTTTTTAAACCTCCATTAATATTGATTGTAATTTAATTATTCTCATAAATTAAAACGTTCTTTTCATTTATTCAATGAACTCATTTTTTACCTCTACTGATTAGAAAATTTTCTATTACCAGAACTTATCTTCCAATTTTATTTCTAATCAAACTGGACTTGACAGCTCCATAACTCATAATTTTTCTGCTTTTAAAAAAAAACGGTTAACAATTTGTCCCTGAGGAGAATCAATAACTCTCAACGAAAAACAATCGTCCTCCCATCTCAAAGTAATTAGATCTCATTCGCGACATCTTCGATTTTACTGAATACTGCCAAAAAAATAAAATCTTCCGTTTCAATGATGTTGCCACTTCATTTTAATAAAAAATATTTCTTTTTTTCTGCAGAATTCAGTAAAATTTCATTTCGTATTGCAGATAACAATAAAATTTTCGTTTACATTTCGTATAAATTAAATGCAGAACAAAGATTTCTTATTTTCATGAAGCAGACGATTTTTAAATTTTATTATCAAAAAAACTTTTTAGTTTGTTTTAATTAGAATATAATAGATTAATTTTGGGATAATATATTTTAATACGAATGTTCTAATTATTAGATCTTGTATTTTTTAAAAAGATCTAAAAACAGTTCATTCTCAAAATAGAAATATTCTAATGAAAAGAAAACAAATAATCTATTTCTATATTACAAATATAAGTTTACCTATTGCTTTTAATATGAATTATTCATAAGCTTAATAATCTACCATTTATATGCGATTTTATTTTATTTTATTTTATTTTATATATAATTACTTATATTATTATATATATTATTTTATTTCATTATATATATTTATTATTTTATCTATTATATTATCAAAAGAAAGTATCGATGAAAAGTCTTCATTCAATTCGTTCACGGCGTTGTACTGTAACTGAAATTAAATCTATTTACGTATAATAATCTAATTTCGATATATGTTTTACATTTTAATCTATTTATAAACATTTTAATCTATGTTGAATTATTAACAACTTTTTTTCTTGCACCGTCAGATCGAGAATTATGCTCACACGTGTCAGATTTCATGTCTGGCACTAAATTGCTTTAAAATTATTATTTTATACTTAATATTACACGTTTGTTAAATTAAAACCATGGCGACATTATTGTATTCATTTTCAAAGTAATATTTTCGTTTAAAAACAAGAAACCATAATTAAATTTTAAAAAAGTATAAATAAACTTGTATTTAAATGCATAAAAAATTGTGAACGGAAAATCTAATAAAAGAACTAGAAAAAATTAATCAACTAAATAATATATCCGATAATTTGAGATATCTTTATAATAATAATATCTGAATAATTACTTATTAAATTTTATTTACCACTAACTGCGATGTATTTTGAATTCTTCCAAAGTTATTTACTAAGTTTGACTCATCAAACGATTATTATACTGCTTCCATTTGGTATATTTAAAAAATTTAAAAGCTTTTTTATTTCATTAATCTCATTAATATTGTTTAATTCATTAACATTGATTATAACCTCATTAATATTGATTGTAATTTAATTATTCTCATAAATTGCTCCATAACTCATTTTTTACCTCTACTGATTAGAAAATTTTCTATTACAAAACTTATCTTTCCAATTTTATTTCTAATCAAACTGACTTGACAGCACAATAACTCATAATTTTTTCTCTTTTAAAAAAACGGTTAACAATTTGTCCCTGAGGAGAATCAATAAGTCTTCCAACGGAAAACAATCGTCCCCCCATCTCAAAGTAATTAGATCTCATTCGCGACATCTTCGATTTTACTGAATACGCCAAAAAAAAAAAAGAAATCGTCGATTTCAATGATGTTGCCACTTCATTTAAATAAAAATATTTATTTTCTGCACCATTCAGTACAATTTCATTTCGTATTGCAGACAGCAATAAAATTGTCGTTTGCATTTCGTATAAATTAAATGCAGAACAAAAGATTCTTATTTTTTTTCATGAAGCAGACGATTTTTGAAATTTTATTCTCAAAAAAAAAAAAAACAAAATAAAACAAAAATTTAGTTCGTTTTTAATTTGTTATAATATAATTAATTTTTGCGATAATATATTTTAATACGAGTTTTCCAATTATTAGATTTTCTATTTTTTTTTAAAAGATGTAAAACAGTTTATTTTGAAAATAGAAATCATCTTATGAAAATAACAAGTAATCTATTTCTATTTCTGTACTACAAGTAGAGAATATAGATTATAAAGCTTATGAATAATTTATATTAAAGAAATATAAATTGTTCATAAGCTTGATAATCTACCATTCATATGCGATTTCATTTTATTTTATTATATATATTATTTTATTTTATTATACTTATTTATTATTTTACTTACTATATTTTCAAAAGAAAATATTGATGAAAAGTCTTCATTCAATTCTTTTCACGAAATTGTACTGTAAATCAAATTAAATCTATTTACGTATAATAATGTAATTTCGATATATGTTTTACATTTTAATCTATTAACAACATTTTTCATGCACCATCAGATGGCGAATTATGCTCACATGTTTCAGATTTCAAAATTATCATTTAATACCTAATATTAAGCGTTTGTTAAATTAAAAATCATGACGACATTATAGTATTCATTTTCATATGAATATTTTCATTTAAAACAAGAAACCATCATTAAATAAATAAATTTTCATTTAAAATACGTAACAAAATTCAGAACTGAAAAAGTAAAACAAAAGACTAGAAGAATTTAATGAACTAAATAATTATCAAATAATTTTGGAGCTCTTACAATAATATAAGAATAAATACTTATTAAGTTTTATTTTTCCATCACTAAATTACTTTAAAATTATTATTTAATAGTTAATATTAGAATTTGTTAAATTAAAACCATGGCGACATTGAATTCATTTTCCAATGAATATTTTCGTTTAAAACACGAAACCCTAATTAAATAAATAAAAGCATAAATAAACTTGCATTTAAATGCATAAAAAATTTATAACTGAAAAGCTAAAAATAAATAAATAAATAACAAGAAAAAAATTTATTTTGTAATAACTAAAAAAATACATCAGATAATTTGGGAGCTCTTTTTTATAATAATATAAGAATAATTAGTTATTAAATTTTATTTACCATTTGATAATTTTAAATACGATAATAATATGAAATTTATAAAAAAAAAATTATATTTTAATTTTTAATAATGAAATTATCTTATTACCAAATTATATAATTGAAAATAAGATAATTTTAATTACCATTTTTGATGTATTTTAAACTCTTCCGAATTTATTTACATGTTTGGCGTATCAAACGATTATTAAACTGCTTCCATTTGGTATATTTAAATATTAAAAATGTTCTTTTTTATTTATTCAATGAATCTATTTAATATTGCTAGACTTTTACTTAATAATCTCGTTAATATCACTAGATTTTACTTTAATGATGTATTTTAAATTCCTCCGAATTTATTTACCAAGTTTGGCTCATCAAACGATTATTAGATTGCTACCATTTGGTATATTTAAAAATTAAAACGTTCTTTTTCATTTATTCAATGAATCTCGTTAATATTGCGAGGCCTTTACTTCTACTGATTAGAAAATTTTCTATTACCAAATTCATCTTTCCAATTTTATTTCTAATCAAACTGGACTTGACAGCTCCATAACTCATAATTTCTCCTGCTTTAAAAAAAAACGGTTAACAGTTTGTCCCTGAGGCGAATCAATAACTCTCAACGAAAAACAATCGTCCTCTCATCTCAAAGTAATTAGATCTCATTTGTGACATCTTTGATTTTACTGAATACTGCAAAAAAAAAGGAATCTTCCATTTCAATGATGTTGCCACTTCATTTTAATAAAAATATTTCTTTTTTCTGCACCATTCAGTAAAATTTCATTTCGTATTGCAGATAATAATAAAATTGTCGTTTGCTTTTCGTATAAATTAAATGCAGAACACAAGATTTCTATTTTTCATGAAGCAGACGATTTTTAAAATTTTATTATCAAAAAAACTTTTTAATTTGTTTTTAATTGAATATAATAGATTAATTTTGGGATAATATATTTTAATACGAATGTTCTAATTATTAGATCTTGTATTTTTTTAAAAAGATCTAAAACAGTTCATTCTCAAAATAGAAATATTCTAATGAAAAGAAAAACAAATAATCTATTTCTATATTACAAATATAAGTTTACCTATTGCTTTAATATGAATTATTCATAAGCTTAATAATCTACCATTTATATGCGATTTTATTTTATTTTATTTTATTTT
Source organism: Caerostris extrusa (assembly GCA_021605095.1). Classification (NCBI taxonomy): domain Eukaryota; kingdom Metazoa; phylum Arthropoda; class Arachnida; order Araneae; family Araneidae; genus Caerostris; species Caerostris extrusa. The sequence continues at coordinate 18,360 of BPLR01000621.1, forward strand.
ATATATAATTACTTATATTATTATATATATTATTTTTTATTTCATTATATATATTTATTATTTTATCTATTATATTATCAAAAGAAAGTATCGATGAAAAGTCTTCATTCAATTCGTTCACGGCGTTGTACTGTAACTGAAATTAAATCTATTTACGTATAATAATCTAATTTCGATATATGTTTTACATTTTAATCTATTTATAAACATTTTAATCTATGTTGAATTATTAACAACTTTTTTCTTGCACCGTCAGATCGAGAATTATGCTCACACGTGTCAGATTTCATGTCTGGCACTAAATTGCTTTAAAATTATTATTTTATACTTAATATTACACGTTTGTTAAATTAAAACCATGGCGACATTATTGTATTCATTTTCAAAGTAATATTTTCGTTTAAAACAACAAAACCATAATTAAATTTTAAAAAAGTATAAATAAACTTGTATTTAAAATGCATAAAAAAAATTGTGAACGGAAAATCTAATAAAAGAACTAGAAAATTAATCAACTAAATAATATATCCGATAATTTGAGATATCTTTATAATAATAATATCTGAATAATTACTTATTAAATTTTATTTACCACTAACTGCGATGTATTTTGAATTCTTCCAAAGTTATTTACTAAGTTTGACTCATCAAACGATTATTATACTGCTTCCATTTGGTATATTTAAAAATTTAAAAGCTTTTTTTTTATTTCATTAATCTCATTAATATTGTTTAATTCATTAACATTGATTATAACCTCATTAATATTGATTGTAATTTAATTATTCTCATAAATTGCTCCATAACTCATTTTTTACCTCTACTGATTAGAAAATTTTCTATTACAAAACTTATCTTTCCAATTTTATTTCTAATCAAACTGGACTTGACAGCACAATAACTCATAATTTTTTCTCTTTTTAAAAAAACGGTTAACAATTTGTCCCTGAGGAGAATCAATAAGTCTTCCAACGGAAAACAATCGTCCCCCATCTCAAAGTAATTAGATCTCATTCGCGACATCTTCGATTTTACTGAATACTGCCAAAATAAAAAAAAAAAAAAGAAATCGTCGATTTCAATGATGTTGCCACTTCATTTAAATAAAAATATTTATTTTCTGCACCATTCAGTACAATTTCATTTCGTATTGCAGACAGCAATAAAATTGTCGTTTGCATTTCGTATAAATTAAATGCAGAACAAAAGATTCTTATTTTCATGAAGCAGACGATTTTTGAAATTTTATTCTCAAAAAAAAACAAAATAAAACAAAAATTTAGTTCGTTTTTAATTTGTTATAATATAATTAATTTTTGCGATAATATATTTTTAATACGAGTTTTCCAATTATTAGATTTTCTATTTTTTAAAAGATGTAAAACAGTTTATTTTGAAAATAGAAATCATCTTATGAAAATAAACAAGTAATCTATTTCTATTTCTGTACTACAAGTAGAGAATATAGATTATTAAGCTTATGAATAATTTATATTAAAAGAAATATAAATTGTTCATAAGCTTGATAATCTACCATTCATATGCGATTTCATTTTTTTATTTTATTATATATATTATTTTATTTTTTTTATTATACTTATTTATTATTTTATTTACTATATTTTCAAAAGAAAATATTGATGAAAAGTCTTCATTCAAGTCTTTCACGAAATTGTACTGTAAATCAAATTAAATCTATTTACGTATAATAATGTAATTTCGATATATGTTTTACATTTTAATCTATTAACAACATTTTTCTTGCACCATCAGATGGCGAATTATGCTCACATGATTTCCAGATTTCAAAATTATCATTATTTAATACCTAATATTAAACGTTTGTTAAATTAAAATCATGACGACATTATAGTATTCATTTTTAAATGAATATTTCATTTAAAACAAGAAACCATCATTAAATAAATAAATTTTCATTTAAAATACGTAACAAAATTCAGAACTGAAAAAGTAAAAAAAAAGACTAGAAAAATTAATGAACTAAATAATTATCAAATAATTTTGGAGCTCTTTACAATAATATAAGAATAAATACTTATTAAAGTTTTATTTTTCCATCACTAAATTACTTTAAAATTATTATTTAATAGTTAATATTAGGAATTTGTTAAATTAAAACCATGGCGAAATTGAATATTTTCCAATGAATATTTTCGTTTAAAACACGAAATTTAATTAAATAAATAAAAAGCATAAAATAAACTTGCATTTTTTAAAATTTATATAACTGAAAAGCTAAAAATAAATAAATAAATAAAGAAAAAAATTTATTTTGATTAGAAAATGTTCTAAAAATACATCAGATAATTTCTCTTTTTTATAATAATATAAGAATAAATTAGTTATTAAAGTTCCATAACTCATTTGAATTTTAAATACGATAATAATATGAAATTTAAAAATTTGTCCCTATATTTTAATTTTTAATAATGTCTTATCTTATTACCAATTATATAATTGAAAATAAGATAATTTTAATTACCATTTTTGATGTATTTTAAACTCTTCCGAATCTTATTTACATGTTTGGCGTATCAAACGATTATTAAACTGCTTCCATTTCATATTTAAATGTTAAAACTTTTTTCATTTATTCAATGAAAAATATTGCTAGACTTTTTTAATAATCTCGTTAATATCACTAGATTTTACTTAATGATGTATTTTTAAACAATTTATTTCGTTTGCATTCATCAAACGATTTTAGATTACTACCATTTGGTATATTTAAAAATTAAAACGTTCTTTTTTTCATTTATTCAATGAATCGTTAATATTGCGAGTTTTATTATCAACAACTGATTAAAAAAAAAAATTTTCTATTACCAAATTCATCTTTTTTTATTTTAATCAAACTGGACTTGACAGCTCCATAACTCATAATTTCTCCTTCTTTAAAAAAACGGTTAACAGTTTGTCCCTGAGGCGAATCAATAATTCAACGAAAAAACAATCGTCCTCTCATCTCAAAAATTAAATCTATTTAATTAAATTTCGATTTTACTGAATTACTAAAAAAAAATCTTCCATTTCAATGATGTGTCACTTCATTTTAAAAAAATATTTCTTTTTTTCTGCACCATTCAGTAAAATTTCATTTGTATTGCAGATGAATAAAATCGTTTATTTTATAAATTAAATGCAGAACACAAGATATATATAGCAGACGATTTTTAAAAGCTATTAGGAAAAAAAACTTTTTAATTTGTTTTTAATTGAATATAATAGATTAATTTTGGGATAATATTTTTTAATACGAATGTTCTAATTATTAGATCTTGTATGTTGTAAGAGATGTAAAAGAGTTAATTATGAAAATAGAAATCATCTTATGAAAAGAAAACAAGTAATCTATTTTTATGCTAGAAGTATAATTTTCCCCATTGCATTAATATAAATTATTCATAAGCTTAATTATTTACCATTTATATGAGATTTTATTTATTTTATATATTATTATATATATTATTTATTATATATAATATTATATTATTTAATTTATTTTATTTTATTATACAGAATGATTATAATTAAAGTCTCACTTTCGATCAAAAAAAAGAACCACTCGTCTCGATGGATGAGTTAATATTTGAACTGAAGATACTTGAAGAAGATGTCGGTACGGCAAAAAAAAAAAGTTCCACCGATTTTTCCCATCCAATTTAGTATAACCTTGCCGTAGTGGGGGCTTTCCATTAACAGCGTCACAACTGTTGAATGACATGGGAAATACATTTCTTCTGTCAAAACCGAAACAATCTAGCACATTAAACACTACAGTTTATTTAATGTGCAACTCATGCTAAATACGTTGTCATTTCGATTCAAAAATATCATTGGCAGCCGAATTCTCTTCTTTATGCCGCTTGCAGAGCCATCTATTAATACACTTTGGAACTTTTTTTGATGGCGTACCGTTTCCCTTTCTTTACGTATCTTCAATTTAAATTTGAATCCATTTTTTTCTTTTTTTTTTGCAGCATTTTGAAAGTGGGAGCTTAATTATAATCACCCTATATATATGTATATTTATTATTGTAGTTATTATATTTTCAAAAGTAAAAATAAAAAATTCTTCATTTAATTCTTTTCTTGGCATTGTACAGTAAATCAAATGAAATTTATTGACGTATAAAAATCTAATTTCAATACAGGATTTATATTTTAAAAGCTTTATCTCTTAATGTTATTTTTTTTTTTTAAGTTCTCTTGAGTTTTCTTTTTCATGTAGAAAAAAAAACAGAATCATTATATAGATTCGTTGTTGATATTTGTCCTTGCATGGCTTTTGTTTATCTTTTCTGTTTGTTTTATGGCGTGTTTACCTTTTCTCCACTTTTATGAATGCTTTTTTTTTTTACTTCAAATTTAAGAACCTTTCTTCTTCAGATGTAGTAAAAATAAAAAATATAGTAAATTTCAAACTAAAATCGGACTTTCAACTGATCCATACTAGAAGATAAGGATGGTTTTTATTTGTTGGTTTTAAGATTTATGTGAGTTTCAAGTTTTCATTCTTTTCAACAAGATGTCTGACTTTCCGATGAAAAATAAGTGATTTATTTCAGTATTTTTTAAAATGTAAGGATGATTTAAGTCCATTTAAAAGTTTAGCTTTTTCTTTTAAATGTTCAGTTAATCGATTTTTTTTTTTTTTTTTTTAATTTTCTGTCACTGTTATTTCAGATGGAGATACAAAAAAAATGGTTGAATTGTTAAAATTCTCCTTCAAACTTCTAGTAATCAAGTAAACTATTCTGAACGTCATTTTAAAATCATGTAAATTTTATAATTTTTTTCATGAGGGGGAAGGGGGGGTTGTATTAATTTTGTAATTTACAATATTTTTTATTATTCTTAACATTGCTATTTTTATGTCTATGTCAATATTATTATAAAGGGTTCTCGTGAAATTTTGTAACCTGAATGTAAGGTATTGGAAGAAAGAACTTAAATAAACTGTTTGACACAAAATATACTAAAATAAACTCGAAATAGCGAAGTAATATGCATGTGTATATATTTTTTTCTTTCTTTCTAATGCAGCTGGCAAACACTTAGACAGTTTGGTCTTGGATGCCTTAAGGCAAGCGCTGCACAGACGTTACTCACTTTGTATCACCCAGGGGCGCGTGTAACTTGAAGATAAGCCACGGGCGAGGAGTAACAATGCCCCCGCAACGCTCTACGATCCTATTATACCGGGACCTACGGTTTAAACTGGATTCCGAACCACTACAAACATCCATGGCACCGCCGGGACTCGAACCCGAAACCTGGGGTAGCGAGCGCCAGACACTCGGCCAATCAGGCCCCCATGTGTATATATATACATGTATATATATATATATATATATATGTATGAATGTTTAGTTTCACCACTCCTTACATGGAAAGTTGACAACCAGCCAAACAGGATAGAGCGGCATTATAGGGGAAGAAATATATTTCTGAGAGATAATGGCAATAAAAATAATTTTAAAATAATTTAATAATTTTTAATGCATATATATATAGGTTGTTGTTTGTTGTTTCTTATCCCACTTGGCTGGCCAAGCCCACGAGCCCATACGTACTCATGATTGAAGGGGATGGAAGCAGCTTTGTTGTAATGGAGCACCCGTAGGTAGAAACCTGACTTTTGCTCCGTGACGCTCTTACAGGCATAGGAACCGGGACCTACGGCTTAAAGTGGATTCCGAATCACTACAAACATCCATGGCATTTTTAACCCGAAACCTGTGGCACCGAGCGCCAGAGCGCTAGACACTTGGCCATTCAGGTCCCAAATTTGCCAACGGCACGCGGTGCCCCCAGGTGGTCCTTATGACCGCGCCCATGATGACTTCGGCGATCTAACGAGAACCGATATATTCAGCATGGTATAGCCGTTGGCTTTATATATATATCCGCACGATACTCAAATGCGGGGTAGTTTTCCTTGAAAGTCCTCCGAAAGTACCATCCTCTTTTTCTTTAGTGAATCTGAGACAAGTCAATTTTCTACCTACGAGTGCTCCATCACAAAAAGCTGCCCCCTTCCTTATATATATATATATAGAGAGAGAGAGAGAGAGAGAACAAATATTACAGAAAATTTATAATACTTGACAATATCAAAAGGGCAATGAACAAGTAACTTCAAAAACAATCAAACCATATAGCAATTCTATTAAATATAGATATCTATACATGAATCCTTCTGTGTCTCTAAGTCAGGCGTAATAAAAGGATTTCATAAGAAGAATTTTAAAAATCTAAAAATCTATGCAATATACGAAGTGGCAAAGACGAAAAGCTGAAAATAATAAAAAACACACTTATCCAGCAAACACTGCAGAAACTAATAACAATGTACAGTTACAATAGGCAACAGATCTTCCAAGAAATCGGAGGGAAAACGCATAAGGAAGCCGTTGTAATATCCTGAAGATAGCTTTATCAAAGAATCCTTTCTTTCCGAACAGCTGAGAGAAAGGGTTACGTGTTTCCTGTTCGTGTACATCTTCTTTTTCATCTGAAGTTTCTGAAGTTCGCCCTTTGATATTTGTGTATGTCTCAGGATTTTGAGTTTAGTATCTGCAGTTCAGGAGCTTTACTGATCTTGAATAAATTCACTTTCAAATTATTATTTTTTTTTATTTTAATAACTTTTTTTCCTTCAGACTAACTAAGAAGCATACGAAAATGCAAATGTCGTAAATATTATTACGACTCTGTAAAACAAACTGATTTTGTTTCTGAAAAGTCAATTGTCCTGTCTCTTTAGATATTTTTCCGTATGTTTTCACCTTTTCTTTAGTTTTTGTCATATATAACATATATATATATATGTATATATATATATATATATTATATATGACAAATTGTTGTTATAATTCACTTCCTTGACGTTTACCAACAATTTTACATCGGGTTTTACGAATTTCCTGGACAACATCTTTGCTCATCCTGTCATTGTATATTTTGTACGCATTTTTGTGTTCCTATCACCTGTTGCTAATCTTAATCTGTCCAATGCATATTTTACCGTACAACTTTTTTAATTTCTATTTTCATTAATGATTTTCAGTTTTTCAAACTGACTTTGTTTCTGAAAAGTCACTTGCTCTCTCTCTCTTTTGGATATCTTTTTGCATGTTTTTAGTTCTTGTCCAATATATATATCCTTTTCATGGTATTTTTCAGGCATCTCTGTCCAAATATATATACAAATACAAATGTTTTTTTATATGTATATATATTTAGACAGATGCTTGTTGTTTGTGAGAACATTATAATAAATCTATTTGACTTGGCTTTATTTTTTTATAAAATATAAATTATATAATATCTTTATGTATCTAAAAAGTTTTAAGATTCTTTTTCATTGGCACAACAGCCCCGTGGTGGGACCAAGGCTGTCTACCTACTGGCAGATTTCAGGAAACAGCATAACCCAAACTGGGGATGTTCTTTCTTTTTTTTTTACGGGGTGCGGTTCTCAGTCCTACGCCCAATGTCCAATGGTCATATTTGACCGGGACTTGCGGTTTAAAGGGAATTCCGAACCCCAACAAACATCCATGGCACCACTGGGAATTGGACCCTAAACCTGGTGTCATCAAGCTAGATTTTCACTCGGTATCGGAAATATACATTGTAGCATTTTTCCGGTAGATAAAGAAGGGATATACCATTTCCGTTTCCCAAGAGAAAATGTATTTTCTTTCAGTTGCATAATAACAAATCATCACTCAAATCTGACAGCATATAAGCAGTGTCGTGGATATTTGCACTAAGCGCGATTAGTGTCTTGTTCTAACGAAAGCAACATGTCAATCAAATCCGTAATTGGAGTAAACTTTTATATCTTTAATATTCAACCCAGAGTTCTGCAAATAACTAGTTACATATAATAACTGCAAAGATAATTTGGCATATATATATATATAATGCTTGTAAAGAAAAATTAAAGCATTCCCATGAATCTGAAAGTGACCATATTCTTGTAGCCGTTATATTCTTTTAGCCGTTATATATATATATATATATATATTTAAATCTATATTGTAACGTATCGCCCTATACTTTGTATTATAACGTCTACAAGAATATGGTCACTTTCAGATTCATGGGAATGCTTTAATTTTTATTTACATGCATTATATATATATATATGCAGGGTTATCTTTGAAGTATATTATATGTAACTAGTTATTTGAAAAATCCTAATTATATTCAAGAATATATATATATATATATTCTTGAATATAATTAGGATTTTTTTTTTCAACCTACTTATATACAAATTTTTGTTTGATCTGACAAATTAGTATTTTTAAAGTTGTGTTTATTACATTATTATATTTGAATATATATTAGTGATCACTTGATATATTTACATTTTTCTATATTAAAATTTCATGTTAAGGACACATAATATTCATCATGTAAAATCACAAAGAATGTGTACTTTGAAACAAACAAGTAATATAAAAAAAAAAATTATGTCAATTCCTTCTTCTCACTCTATTGCTGGAAGTCCTTTATAAATAATTTTCATTCAATTTTTCAAGTTTATCGGGCGCCATCTATTGGTAGATACATGCAACTTAAATCTAAAAAAAACTAAAATTAATTAATTTAATTTAATGAAGGAATTAATATTTGAAAAACTGTATTCACATCCAGTGTCATCCACTACAAGTTAAAAAAAAATGTATTTGACTTTGAGTGCATAAATAAAAAAAAGTGTTTTATGAACAATTGGAAATTTGAATAAGATATATATAGGAAGAGTGTGAGCTAATAGAAGGAATTGAAAAAGAAACGGAGAATTGGTTGCAATTCTATAGAAAAGTAATAAAAACCATCCTTTTACAATTTCAGTTATAATCACTTTTTTTCCGAAAAAATAAAACAAATAATTGCGGCTGTATCATCGTGCATTATTTTTATGTGTTGGTTACACTATTTTGTTTCTTTTTTTTTTATTCCAATTCGAAATTGATATCAGTTACAGAAAAGTTTCAAGGATAAGAATTAACTTGATGATGCACTAAATTTTATTTTTGTATCTTTCTTGCTTTTGATTCCCGTTCTGTTTTGGCGAGGAGAAAAGTGTTAAATTATTCATTTAATGTGATCGCCAAGGGCAAGGCTTCGAGACGTGACCGCGTGGTTTCGCTTTTCAGCCAAAGCATTGTACTGGAAGTTTTAACTTTTTTTTTATTTTTTGTTTCGTTTTTTGGAGAGATGGAAGTTTCATTTCACCCTGTGAAGTGTAGATTCGTGAAAGGAAAGTATCCAATTTCCATCGTAAAATTTTGGAAACTTTTTCTCTTTTATTTTAGAGCATATAAAAGTTAGGTTGAGAAATGTAGAAAGACAACTCTGTGAATGTGAGAATTGCCCTAAATGTTTTTTTTTTTTTTTTTAAATGTCTGATAGTGGAATATTATTTTTCTTCATAAAGCTGACTATTACTACTACATTAAATCATTTTAAAAATGCAGTAATTCGATAAATAAACTCCTTTTTTACAAAGTTTAATTTTATAAATTCTGTCAGAATGTTAGAGTTAGTTTCAATATTCAATAAACATAAGTGAAAGAAATCTGTTTAATTCTTCTATGTTACTTTCCACCATGATTCAGTGGCGGCCTGATGACAAATTGGCTAGCGCTCTGGCCTTTCTTACCACCGGCTTGAGGTTCGTATTCTGGTGGTGGCATGGATGTTTGTTATTGATCACGAATCCACATAAAACTGTAGGTCCCGGTCTAATTAGCTCAAAGTGTGCACAAAATGACCGTAGAGCGATAAGCCAAATAATGATTCAATAATATTTGGCCAGTTTTGAGTACAGTTTTATTGAAAAATGAGCGTTTAGTGTCATATATGTTATGTTGTTATTGTATCCTTTGAAGAGTTCAAGAAAAATATGTTCATGGGGATGTTGCGCCACTCATGATGATGAGGATGATATATATAGGTTGGCTGTTATCTTAAATGAATTAAAATTGTTGTCTATTTATTAATTTCTTGAATAAAATTAGGAAGTTTTCAACCTGCATATATACAAATTTTTGTTTCATCTGACAATTTAATATTTTTAAAGTTGTGTTTGTTACATTACAATCCATTGTTTATATTAGCAATCACATTATATATTTACATTTTTTTAATTCAAAATTCCATGTTAAGGACACATAAAATTCATCATGTAAAATCAAAAAGATTGTGCACATTGAAACAAAAAAAAAGGAAAACGGAGAATCGGTTGCAGTTCTATATAAAAGTAATAAAACGCATTCTTTTTATAGTTTCAATTATAATCACTTTCTTTTCAAACGAAAAAAAGACCGAATAGATTCCGCTGAATCACCATGCATTATTTTTATGTGTTGGCTACTTGAGACGTGAAGTTCAATTCACACTATTTTGTTTCTTTTATTCCAATACGAAATTGATATCAGTTGCAGAAAAGTTTCAAGGATAAAAATTAACTTGCTGAGGCACTAAATTTTATTTTTGTATCTTTCTTTCTTGCTTTTGATTCCCGTTCTGTTTTGGCGAGGAGAAAAGTGTTAAATTATTCATTTAATGTGATCGCCAAGGGCAATGCTTCGAGACGTGACCGCGTGGTTTCGCTTTTCCGCCAAAGCATTGTGCTGGAAGTTTAACTTTTATTTATTTTTTGTTTCGTTTTTGAGAGATGGAAGTTTCATGTGAGGAGTGGAGTGTAGATTCGTGAAAGGATAAGTATTCATTTCCATCATAAAAATTTCCACAACTTTTTCTCTTTATTTTAGAACATGAAAGTTAGGTTGAATGTAGAAAGATAACTCTATGAATGAGAGAAGTGCCCTAAATATTTTTCTTTTTTTTTTTTTAATGTCTGGTAGTGGAATATTATTTTTTTCTTCATAAAACTGACTATTACTACTATACATTAAACCATTTTAAAAATGTGGTAATTGGATAAATGAACTTCTTTTCTCCTATCTTGTAACCTGTATACATCAGTCACTAAAAACATATCCTGGTCTGCAGTTTATACACAAAATCATAATATGACCAGTATATATATATATATATATATATATATATATATATATATGTGTGTGTGTGGAGGGGGATGCATTTTTATGCATCACTTTTAATACTACATACTTTACCTATTAAAAAAAAACATTCATAAGTGATATATTTTTCCTATTATACTATACGGAGATCCAACTCTTGAAAGTATATTAATGTTCTTATCTAGCGTGCAAAAGTTCTCAGATTCAAATCTATTTGCAGCAGCCTCAATCACTGTATTCAAAAACGGAAAACTCGATGACGATTGGAAAAATATGTACAGTTAGCGTCTCATATCAACAGTCTGTTCTCTTAGTTACTTGTCAGTATCAGAAATAAGAGGAACACTGAACCCAGCAATGTGCTACATAAAGAAAACTTACAAACACATACTAGTAATTCGGGGCAAGCATGTGAGATGTTGTAAGATCGCATTAAAGATCGCAGTCGAGTATACATTTCTGAAAGCAGAGACTGCAACACATGTCGTCAGCGAATTCGAAGACGTGCCCTCCTAACTATTCAAACATATTCATCATACCTTTCATTAAATGAGATGTGTTAATATTCTATTTCTTTTCCTCTGTTACTTTTCTCTATATGTAGTTAGTAGTTTTAGTTAGTATATATTTGCATATATATATATATATACAGTCCAGTCACATTAATGTGACCACCTGCCTAAAAAGCCAGAATATACACTCTTGTATATTCTGGCTTTAAGTGGATTGTGGAATGGGGTGTTAAGTCGTATTTAAGTGGTATTAAGGGGGAATTCTTTATATACACTCCACTGCAATGTGCTGCCACCTGCCTTTTGTAATTGGTTATTTCACGTTGACGACGAAAGTAGGTGGTGGTCACATTAATGTGACTGGACTGTGTATATATGTATATAGATAGATAGATAGAGTGATGTAACTCGATTTCTATCAAAATCGACTGTACTGCCGAATAATATTGAATTCTATTATTTACCGTTTCAATACCGAAGAGCATCTGTTCCACTATGTTTTCCGAATATATTGCTAGATATGCTTTAAGTTGAATCCTGTCAGCTAGTAGACAGAAAATAACATAGATTATAAAGTCTGGCGGAGACGTATTCTTTATAAAAGCTATTTCCAATTGCTGTTGCTACATTTTTTTTACCAATAAAATTATGGGTATTGTATTCAGTTGCGAAGTTTTTGCGCTTACTTGGTCACTTTTTCCGTGTTCTTGATCAGTTTTTATGTCTTCCTGACCAATTTTAATGTTTGTTATTGGTTTATTATTCATTCGCCAGCTGTTCTTAGTGGTTTATTGAAATTTCTTTCACGATCCAATAATTATATAATTAAATAATGCAAAATTTTTCTAAGAGTTGGTGAAAGCAGAGAAATTTTTATTTCAAAGTGAAAATTGATAATTTAGAAGAAAAAAAATCGTTTGGAATAATAAAGTGTTTTTCCAAACGATATATATGCATATATATATATATATATAGTTCGTTTTTATTTATTTATTTACGGGCCGAGTTCGGTACCACATGTATCTGGTTCAAATCCCGGCGTTGCCATGGATGTTTGCAGTGGTTCGGAATCCACTTTAAACCGTAGGTCCCGGTCCTAATAGGATCGTAGAGCATTGTGGGGGTAGTGTTACTCCGCGTCCGTGGCTTACCAAAGTTACACGCCCCCCTCCCCCTGGGTAGTGCAAATTGAGTAACGTCAGTGCACCCCTTAGCAAAAAGATCACGGTCTCAGAAAAAAATGTATTTATCTGCTGATTTTCTAATTAACTCTTCATTTACCCTGTTTTTATATACATGTCTATTTTCTTTCGATCGAAGCAATTTTATCATTTGTCTCAATAATCTGTATACATGTTTCACATTATCCACTATCTTCCCTTTATTTGATGGGACTAAAGAACTAACATAGAAACACATGAATATTTTGCAAATTGAATTCTTATGCAGACTAACTCTTCTTTTAGTAAGTTAATAATCCCTTACCCTGAATTCTGCTTTAATAAGTTACCTTACTCTTTTTGTAATATATATATTTATATAATATGCTTTACTGAAATCTCAGAAAGAGTGCAATTACTTTCTGAAAAATAACAGATTACTCTACCTACAAAAGTCTTATTACAACTGCATTATTATTCAATTCCTTCTGTTAGTTCACACTCTCCTATATATATCTTGTTCAAATATTTCAATCGTTCATAAAATACTTTTTATTCATCCATACAAATTTTTTTGAACTTGTGGTGGATGACACTGGATGTTAAATGTTTTTCAAATATTAATTCAGTAATTTAAATTTAATTCATTAATTTTATTTTTTTTTTAGATTTAAGTTGCATATATCTACCAATAGGGGCGCCAGATAAACTTAAAAATGAATGAAAATTATTTATAAAGAACTTTCTGCAATAGAGTGAAAAAAAAGTAGAATTGACTTTAAAAACTTTTTTTATATTACTTGTTTTTTAATTACATCGAAAAAGTTTATCAAAAAAATTTTAATTTAAAAATAGAGTTACTATAAGTTTTATACAATTTAAATTGTTACAATAGAAGCAAATTATTAAATAATACAAAAAAAAATATATATATATTGTAAGAATTTACAAAAACTTGGAATTGCTGTTAGTCATTTTATTTCTATTTTTAAAATTATTTGCAAAGAAAATGGAATATTAGCGTATGTTCATCATATAAACAATATTTATTATCCCTTTCCAAGAAAATAATCATTAATGATTGTAAAATTACTATTATGGCATGATTAGTATAAACTACAAATTCAATCAGACATTAAGATTAAAATGATTAAGATTATGTGGTTACAAAAACATAGTGAATTTTTTAAATTCACTATTTTTGTATCCGCATAATTTTTAATCAATCAATCTTAACCGTTTTTTTTTTTCCTCCCAATTCCATGCTTCAAAAGCATTGAGTTTAATTGTCTTACAGGAATAAAGGAAATAGCAGATTTGGATTATTAGATTTCCTAGACTAACTTTTCACCATTTTCGATATAAATACATTATAATTGTCATCTCCATATCTAATAACACTTCGTTTGAGAAATAATTGTGCTTTTTGGAAAGTAATTCAGCGGAACCAATAAATTTATCATAATATCTTTTATCTTGCAAGAGTTCTGAATTTGAAGTGACATTTCATTAAGTAACTTAGTCTCGTGCATTCTAGTAAAAGATACTGCTCCCACAAATTATCTTCGCCTCTGATAATGATAATGATCTCTTTGTTTTATTTCTCGTGCTTCTAGCGTTAATGATTGTACCAAGTCAGGCTGATTATAACTCTTCACTTGTGGAGTTTTTATTGAAGTAAATTGGCAGGTTTCCATGGGTTTAATTTACATTTTATCTTTTAATAAACAAATTTATATTATATATCTTTTTTCAAATTATCTTCAATCGGCACTCATGTGCCTAGTCACGGGAAAATAATTTGAAGAAAATAATAAATATTAAGATATTAAGAAGACGAATATAATAATAGTGACAAATTGATTAAAAATAACTTTAAAAACTTAATCAAAAAAAAAAGTAATCTGCTAGCCTGATATATAAGTTACCCATAAAATTTAGAATTTAATGTAAGAAAAAAAAAACACATAATAGCAATGTTAAACAAAGAAAGAAAAGAAAAAAGAACGATAACAAAAGTTATCGTTCAAAAACTGAATAAAGAAAACTGATTTAAAAAAATTATAAAAACTATTTTATGAAAAAAAGTAATAAAAAATCACATGAAAATTTTTTTAAATAAATCAATAAAAACAGCAAAATAAAATAGCAATAATAATATAAATTTAAAAAAACTAAACTAATTAAATTATAATAATATTTTAAAGGGGTCAAGGAACCAATACTTAAATTTTTATGGGTAAAAACTTAATCTAAATATAAAATTCACTGTGTTGCTAAAGATGAATAGATTTTCTGCTCAGAATTATATGAATCTATGAAGTTCAAGAAATATTTACAAAAATGTCATTATTTTTATTGATAGTTTTTTTTTTTTCCGTCATTCTCACATAATGGCGAAAATAGTATTTAAACATTTAAGTATTCTAATTAAATAACAAGAAAATAATTTAATAAACAGGTTCAAAAATTAATCTTAATGCAATCTTAAAAATAAAACAGATAATATTACAATTATTAACAGCCCCACAGTGGGTCAAGGTCGTCTGCCTACTGGCAGATTCCGAGACAAGAGATGTTTTTCTTTTTACGGAGTAGGGTCGTAGATTGTCGTACCGTAATTGTAGAGCATTAGCCAATCTTGTTAGACCGGGATCTACGGTTTAAATTGGATTCCGAACTACTACAAACATTCATGGTACAACCAGGACTCGAACCTGAAAGCTGTGGCACAGAGAACCAGAGCGGTAGTCACACGGCCATGAATCAGATCAAAATTAAGCCTCGAAAATTATTAATAATACAATCTTAAAAATTAAACAGTTTATATTAATAAGAACGGGCCTGAATGGCCGAGTGGCTAGCGCTCTGGCACTCGGTACCACGGGTTTCGGGTTCGAGTCCCGGCGGTACCATGGATGTGTGTAGTGGTTCGAATCCACTTTAAACCGTAGGTCCCGGTCTAACATGATCTTAGAGCTTTGCGGGGATAATGTTGCCCGCGTCCGTGGCTTATCTTCAAGCTACACGCACCTCCTGGGTAGTGCTAAATGAGTAAGTTTTGTGCAGCGCTTGCCTTAAGGCATCCAAGACAAGTGTCTGAGTGTTTGCCAGCTGCATTAGAATAACATATTAATAAGAACTTAAATAATTAAAATACAAATTTTTAACAAAATAATTAACAATATTACAAATTTTTAACAAAATCAAAACAATTAACAATATACAAATACAAATTTTTTTTTACAATACACAATACAAATACAAATTTTTACAATACACAATACAAATACAAAGTTTTTTACAAATATTTTAATACAAATGTTTTACAATATTTTAATTGACAATATTACATAAATGTAAGTCAGTGAAAAACTTGTCACAGTTCTTACAAGAATTTCAGAAATGAACACCGAGAATCTTAATCAAATTTAAGAAATTATCATTTTCAGTTGTTTCTAAATGAACACCAAGAATATTCTTCAGAACATTATCATTTTCAGTTGTTCATCTTTTTCGAAATATTCAAATTTATTCTTCAGAACATTATAAAAACATTTATTTTCAGTTGTTCATCTTTTTTCGAAATGAACACCGAGAATACTTAATCAAATTTATTCTTCAGAACATTATAAAAACATTTATTTTCAGTTGTTCATCTTTTTCGAAATGAAACACCGAGAATACTTAATCAAATTTATTCTTCAGAACATTATAAAAACATTTATTTTCAGTTGTTCATCTTTTTCGAAATGAACACCGAGAATACTTAATCAAATTTATTCTTTATAAAAACATTTATTTTCAGTTGTTCATCCTATTCTTTACCCTAATATTAAACTATTCAGAAAATATACGTTCCTTTATTTGAATACACATACTATTTAACTAAAATTAGTAAAATTCCCATGTTGAGGGAAAAAAAAATAAATTGTCACTTTATTTATACCCCATTTGATTTTTATTTGTTTGAAAATGCTGGAAATATCAGCCTTTATGATCAAGTAAGCCATGAATTTCCATTTTTAGATCTGGGTACAGACAATTATTAAAGGCTACCTCCCAGATCACAAAAGAATATTGAAAAAGGGATTTTTTTCCTTTTTTTTTCAGCAATAATCTCCCTTTTCCTTGATATATAGGCATGAACTGAATAAAAAAACCCACAAAAAAACAGCGTGATCCAATAGGTTTTATTACGTTGTTATCAATCTTCCTCGCGGTTTTTTTATACCTTTACTTTTTTTTTAATTAGACAACGCCCTTTCTCAAAGTTCAGTAGGTTGTCCTGGCAGCTAAAGGGTTGTCCTCTTTGCTCTTTTTTTATCTTTTTTTAAGTAGGTGCTTTTTTTGGATAGTGTTCACAAAAAAAAAAAGATTCACAAAAACGAGACCAGTTAAAAATGACAAGTGTCATTCGTGAGCTTTCAAAAGTAATTTTCAAACTTCAACGAATGTCTTTCTTTCTTTTTTTTTTTGTCGAATTGACAGAGAACATTTTTATTCTGATATAGAACATACGTTCACATCTTTGGTAAAGAAAATAATACGTATTCTAAAAATTTTGAATTGAGTGTAGTTTTTTCAGGATATTTTCTCAAGAATTTTGAACTTAATCCAAATACCAATGATATCTATAGCAAGTCAAAATCGAATCCTGCAATGTAATATATATAAATTTTTTTTTTTTATTATTATCTCTAAGATTCGTCAAAAACATCATTAAATTTTAATAATCATAAAACTATGATGTTTAATAATAGAATCATTGACATTGTATAATTTTTAATAATTTTGACCTTCTATGATATTTAATAATTATTAAATTCTATGAATTTAGAATTATTAAACATTCTATGATATTTAATATTCATTAACATTCTAGATATTTAATAATCAAACATTCTATGATATTTAATATTAAGATTCTGTGATATTTAATAATCATTAACATTCTATGATATTTAATAATCATTAACATTCTATGATATTTAATAATCATTAAAATTCTATATTTAATATTCTATGATATTTAATAATCATTAACATTCTATGATATTTAATAATCTGTGATATTTTAATAATCATTGACAAATGATATTTAATAATCATTAAAATTCCATGATATAATATGACAAATGATTAGTTTAATTTTTCAATTTTTTATGAAAAATTCGGAGGGAAAAATAAGAGCTTTTAAAAAACTTAATTTTTTATATAATCAAGAATTAAATTTGTATTGATTAGCGATTGATTTAAACTAAGTATGTGCTAATTTAGTGCCAATATAAAAGTAACCATTGGCAAGTAAAATTCAACTGTCGAAAAATAATAATAATCATAATAATAATAAATTTTGAAATTAAAATTAAAATGTTTGTTAGTCAACTATCGTTTAAAATTTATTGATTGTACGGAAATAAATTTTTTGTTTATTCTTTCAATTCCAGTAATTGCAAACGATTTTTCATTTATTTCAGAATAAAAATAATTAATAAACGTCATTTCTAGAAAAATGAAAACTATATTGAATATGCATTAATTAAATGCGCTTAAAAATAACCATTGGCAAGTAAAACTTCAACTGTCGAATAATAATAATAATAATAATGAATTTTGAAATTAAAATTAAATTTTTTTTCTTAAACTATTGTTTAAAATTTAATGATTGAAATAAATTCTTTTTTCTTTTATTCTTTCAATTCCAGGAATCGCAAACGACTTTTATTTTATTTCAGAATAAAAATATTAATAAACGTCATTTCTAGAAAATGAAAACTGTATTGAATATGCATTAATTAAGTAAGCTTAAAAATAACCATTGGCAAGTAAAACTTCAACTGTCGAAAAATAATAATAATAATGAATTTTGAAATTAAAATTAAAATTTTCGTTCGTAAACTATTGTTTAAAATGTATTGATTATTGTGAAAGAAATTCTTTTTTTTTTATTCTTTCAATTCCAGGAATCGCAAACGATTTTTCATTTATTTCAGAATAAAAATAATTAATCTACGTCAGTTCTAGAAAATGAAAACGATATCAGTACGAATAAAGAATTTTATTTACTTCAGAATAAAACCAACTTCATCATAAAAGAAAAGAATAAAAATTCGAACGAATGGATTTTTAATATCGTTTTTTTAAGAACATTTTGATACGGACAGAAAGGAAAAAAAGCTTGCAAACATTACATAATTTTTTTTTCCATTACGTCTTTTGTGTGTGTGTGTGTGTTCGCTGAGGAACATCAGAAACTACAAGGGCGCGAATATGTTTTACAACATTCCCGCGCTTTAAGGTCATCGAAACACTGGATCGCATTTCAGCTAAATTTAGCATTCCAGCTTGTCTCAGTGGGGTTGTTATATTATTTATTTCCATCTGGTATCGCGCATTCATTCCAGACGATGCCAAATATGATACATTTTGCCAATTTTTCCACCTCTTTCCCGCCAACGCAGGGTGTTGTTTGAACTGTGACTGCGATTCTTTTCGCACCATGACTCGATCGTGGCAGCTGGAAAAATGTGGGCGAATCTTGAAAAAGTGGCATTTCTTGACGGTTTTGAAACTCAGGAAATATTTCGGAATTTTTAAAAAAGTTGGCATCACATTAAGTATTCGACAAAATGTGTACTTTCCATTGAAATCTCTTACTTTTTTTTATTACTATCATTATTTCTTTATTTTTTATTTATTTTATTTTTTTTAGATTTTAAGAAATTTATTTTTTTTATATAATTAAAACCCATTAGAGTTTTGTATAAATCTACGTAAACCATAGATATAGTAAAGATTTTGCAGGTATACGTATTTTTACACAGAAAAAATCGGGAGACATAGATATAACATCGCCATGGCTCAAAACCATTTCCGAGTTAAAATATTAATTAATCCTTTATTTCTCACCAAATATTATGAATGTTTTATACCATATTTTTAAATTATTTACCAAACAACAAATATTATGAATACGTGATATATTTTAAAATCATTTACCAAACAGCAAATATTATCAATACGTGATGCCATAATTCGTGAAAAATTCAAAATTATTTACCAAACAGCAAATATGAATACGTGATACTATATTTTTAAATTATTCAACTAAACAGCAAATGTTCATCAAACTTTATTCATAAAGGCCTATTTAGTATTAAAATAAATAACGGTAGATACCTTTCTATGTTTCGCCATTTTGTTAATTGTGTTTTACAAAAATTAACAGAGATCAGAATTAATTGAAATATAAAATTAAATAATAAAAATACCTGTACTTTTGGGTATAATTTATTTGATTTCCTTTTAAAAATTATTTTTAAAACGAATTATTTGCAAATATTTTTAATATTTTAAAATGATTCGCTTTTTTTTTTTATCTAAAGAATTTTATTTCACATTTTGAGATTAAAAAAATCGTTGAAAACATTTAACAAATTTCATAAATTAAAATTTTCAATTGAAATAGAAATGTCAAATAAATCCTTTTGTTAATCGACTTCTGTGAAAATATAAATATTTTTTTAAAAGACACGTTCATAATGAAACATATTTTTTAAAAATTAAATTCACCAGATATCCTTTTTAGACACCATACAGCATGAAAGAAGAACAAATGCAATATCCTATGCAAAAAAAAAAAAAGAAGTAAAAGTGTGTAAATCTTTGTTCTGAGAGAAAATATCGTAAAAGCATAACAAATTCCGATCGTATCCCAATACCACTGAGGACGACTGTGAGTTGCCAAGCCATTTTTAAGAGCTACTGTATTGTTCATATCCCAGGCGATTCCGTTCTTTCATATTTTTTGAGTTTTTCGCCACGTTTCCTAAGTAGCAATAACTTCTAAAAGCCGGTCTTATTTCTTTTTTGTGTTTGCAATATATATTTTCACACTTCGATTTTGAAATATAAATATTTCAAAAGAGAAGATATTGGCATGGGCATAATAAAAAGAAACCCTCCTATGCAATAAAATTGTTATTGTTTTTTCATGCAGTTTAAGACAGTCAACATCATAAAATAATTAGTGAATAGTGTACAATGTATTATATTCATCAGATCAATATTATTATAAACATATTATATTTTTCAGATTCATTATTATATTCATCAAATTAACATTATCAAACACAATATATTATAATCACCAAATCAACATTATCATACACGATATATTATATTTATCAGATTCGATATTTTATTCATCAAATCAACATTATCATATACAATATATTGTATTTATTAGATTCATTATTATATTCACCAAATTAACATTATCAAACACAATACATTATGTTCATCAAATCAATATTATCATACACGATATATTATATTTATCAGATTCAATATTTTATTCATCAGATCTACATTATCATACACCATATATTGTATTTATCAGAATCATTATTATATTTAACAGATTCATTATTATATTTATCAGATTCATTATTATATTTATCAGATTCATTATTATATTTATCAGAACAACATTATTATACACAAATGAAATAAATCTTTAAAAATTCAAATTTACCAAATACACTTTTAAACTCCATACAACATGAAAAACAACAAATGCAATATTCTGTGCAAAAAATAATGTGGAAATCTTTGTTCTGAACAAAAAATATCGCAAAACGAATAACAAATGTCTGAACGTATCCCAATACCACTGAGGACGACGGTGAGTAGTTGTCAAGCCATTTTTAAGAGCTACTGTATTTTTCATATCCCTGGCGATTCCTTTTCTTTCATGTTTTATGAGTTTTTCTCAGCCACGTTTCCGTAAGTAGCAATAACTTCTAAAAGCTGGTCTTTTTGTGTTTGCAATATACTTTTCCACACTTCCATTTTGGAATTTAAATATTTCAAAAGAAACGATATTGGCATGGGCATAATTAAATGAAATCCCTCCTATGAGGGAATTTTTTTTCATGTAGTTTAAGATAGTAAACATTATAAAATAATTAGTGAATAATATAGAATATATTATATTCATGAAGTTCATTATTATATTCATCAGAACAACATTATATAAAAATTATTATATTCATCAGAACAACATTATATACAAAATATTATATTCATCAGAACAACATTATATACAAAATATTATATTCATCAGAATAGCATTATATACAAATTATTATATTCATCAGAATAGCATTATATACAAATTATTATATTCATCAGAATAGCATTATTATATACAAAATATGATATTCATCAGATCAACATTACTATAAACAATATATTATATTCATCAAATTCATTATTTACATTTATTAAATTCATTATTTACATTCATTATTTATTTTTATATTCATTTTCATCAGATAGACATTCTTATATATAATATATTATATTCATCGGATCAACATTATCATACACAATATATTATATTCATATCAACATTATTAAACACAAAATATTATATTTATCAGATTCATTACTATATTCATCAGGTTCATTATTATATTTATCAGACTCATTAGTATATTTCTTCAGCACAACTAAGCAGAAAAGTCTTAGTTTAATATTTTTATCAGACCTCCTTTTTAATCACTGAGCAAGTTAAGAAAACTTAAACATATAAATTAGTATTATTTTAGAAATTGACAATAAGAAATATTGGTAGCTATTTACAGATTCAGAATTTTATTACTTTGATTATTTAATTGTGTTAATTTATTTCGAAAATTATAAAAAAAATTACTTTATAGATAATGCATTTCGCATTTTTCTACGACGTATCTTACTACATCATGTATGATAGATGAAAATGCTTTTGATACTGTTTTTGTAATGACTTTTTCTTTCTTTACTTCTGTGATTTTAAAATTACTCAAATTTTATTAGGTCACGATAATTTTGGTGAATATCATTCTAAGTTCTATCTCAAAATAAGTAGTTTGTGCAGATGTATTGTTAGACAACTGCAAAATGAGAAAATTTTCATTTTAAAGTATACTTACATGGAAGACAATACAAAATTTTTAATTAAAATCTTTGTCTTCAATTTTTTATGATAAAAACCTCCTTTTCAGCTTTTATTGAATTCGTGACATCCTGTCAGTATATTTAATGTGTACCTCTATGCTGACTCACTTGTATCATAATTAAGTGGTTACTTTTTCTTTAGATTAATATTTTTATTATATTTCCTCTCTAATTTGTTTGTATGCTAACTTTATATACTATTTTTATTACTTTTTTTCTTTTTATTTTATTTTAATTATATGTTTTTATTATAAATTTAATTTTTTTTCCCGCAATCCATCTGCCTATTTTTCACTTTATTGTTGTATTGTGTACAAAGATCTTATGAATATTACTTACTCTTATAAACCTCTTGTTATACGTGTGTGTTGCATGAAATTTTTATATGGTGTTAAAAAAAAAAGACCCTGATAGGGAAATTCATTAGTTCTAAATTTCGTGAACTTCCATTTTCAAAAGAACTGCACGCATATGTATTTGTTCCCAAACTATATCATTATAAATAATATAATTATTAGAATCAAATAATAATTTGAATCAAATTATTTAGAATTCAATTATTTTTGCATTATTTAGAATCAAATAATAATTTGTTCTTTTTAAAACGATTTTTGGTACTTACGTATTAACGGTACCTTGGCGACAGTTGCGCCAATAAAGAGCACACGCGCCAACCGCAGCTACAGATTTGGCGCCAATCTACACTTAAAATTTTTGTTCCAAATAATAAAATATATATGAAACACATCATTTAAAATCAAAACGCTTTCAAAATATTTTTATTCCAAATAATAAAGATTGGCGACACTTAAAAACCGCCAAGTCTGTCGCTAAGGTACCGTTAATACGTAAGTACCCGATTTTTTTTAAATTGAATAAATGGATATTATTTTCATGCTGTTTGATTTTTATTTTTGTTATTTACTCCCAAACGATATTACTATAAATAACATAATGCATTATTTAGAATCAAATAATAATTTGTTTCTTTTAAAACGATTTTTTTATTTCGAATAAAAGGATATTATTAACTAATATTATTTTCAAGCTGTTTAATTTTTTTTTTGTTATTTTTCTCCCAAACGATATTACTATAAATATATTCATAACGATATTATATAAAAAAATAATGTATTATTAAAAATCAAATAATAATTTGTTCCTTTTAAAACGATTTTTTAATTCGAATAAATGGGTGTTTATTAACGACTATTAATTTCCGTTTGTTTAATTTTTTTATTTCTGTGTGATTTATCTTCATCATTAAACGTATGGTTCCTTTTTTTTGAAAATTTTCATCAAATATCATATGAGAAATTTATCACCATCATATTTACAATATTTTATTATCTTTTAAAAACATTTTATGAAAATGTATCGTAACGTTGGACAAATTTTAAAAAAATAATAAAATAGTTGAAAACAATTTCAATTTATTATTGAAACTTATGATTTTATATCGTCTGCATTTATTATACTTAGTAATACAAAGCTCCGGTTGGCAACACTGCTTCATATGATTGATATAATTTTATACAAGAACGTTAAGTGCATTAAAAAAATTAAATTCTGAGCAAAAATACGTATCTCACATTGTGGAAAAAATTTTAATTCAATATTTTATAAGGAATTTATCAACTTCTTTTTTTAAATTTTAAACTTCGACATCTTCTCTGAGCATCCATCATCTGTATGTACCCATAAAACTCCAAAACCATTTAAATTTTTTCTAAGAAAGCGTGTCTTTTTTTAAGTTCTAAATTTGCAAATAGATAAGTGCAACCCAAGAAGGAATGATTTATGATGTTTATGACACAGCTTATTTTGAAAGTAAACATCCATAATGCATGTCATTTGTATACGTAGATAAGAAATTTTTGTCACATTATTGATATACAACATTTTTCATTGAAAATTACACTTTTAACATAGCACTCATAAATTCAGTTAATCGTAGTTATTGCATAAAGTTGTCTTGGTAAATGTTATGTTAAAAAAAAATTAACATTTTAAACGAATGCCCTGGGTTTGTAATACCGATTGCTTAAAAAAATTACTTTGTGTAGGGTATTTAATTTTTTCAACTTGATCTTTTTCATTATATTTGATAACATAACATTTTTAAAATTTAAAAAGAGTTATGGATTATTTTTTTGTGTGTACAGAATTTTGTTTTTAAATTTTCGATTAGCTTAAACAAAGAATCATTTTTTTTAATTTAATGTATTTTATGGCAAAATATTTTTATTTTTGATTTTATATTTAATGTATTTTTTACGATTTATAATAAATTAATAATTATAAATATTTATTAGTCATTTTTTTTATTTTATATTATTAATTTTTAGACAGCATAAAAGATTTTTTTTTTTTTTTAATTTACTTATATCTTATAATATTTATTATTATTATTATTGAATCTGTAATCAAAACCTTACAAATTTGTATCAAGTTCTTTAGAGGATATTTTTAATTTTGTATTGAATCGCCACAATTTTCGAAAAAAAAGTAATTTGTGAAAAAAAATTTGTCAAAAATATTAATACAATTGATTAGAGGCGTTATCATTTAATGTAAATTGTTAATGGGAAATGTAAAATACAATCATTAGTATGAAAGTATATGTCAGAGTGATAAATCATATTAATTAATGGGATT
Source organism: Caerostris extrusa (assembly GCA_021605095.1). Lineage (NCBI taxonomy): Eukaryota > Metazoa > Arthropoda > Arachnida > Araneae > Araneidae > Caerostris > Caerostris extrusa. The sequence continues at coordinate 43,785 of BPLR01000621.1, forward strand.
TATTATTCAAATTTTTATTGTGTAAGTAGTAAATATTTTAAATTTCAAATGTTCCTTAGCTATAAAACAACTAATCGTCTAATATTTCAGCCTTTCTAGATAAGATTTCATTTTATTTAGAACCAATGCAAAATCAAGTTTTTGTTCTTAAACCAAAAAGAACAAAAACTTGATCTTGACCATCGCTCAAAGCATTCCTTGAATAAATGTTTAACAAATGAATAAATCAATTTAAATTGCTTATCAATTCATTTAATTGCTTTATATACTCTATTTTTATTGCTCGTGCCCAAAATTATCTTTACATGCATAAATTCACGAATTTCTCAGAAACTGTAAACTATAATTTTATGAATTTGTCTGGAATGATACATAACATATGATCACTGCATATGATATATAATTGTAACATGAAACAATAAAAAATGGTAATAAAATTCGACAAAGAGAGTTAAAAAAAAAAGGAAGCCTTACGAATTTAATATGGGATATCATCTACCCTGACTTGTACACACATATCATGACGTGTGTTCATGTTGTCATTAACGTTGATAACCACAGTATGGAGAAATAATCTCCACTCTTCCAGCAATGCCGTCTTCAGAGCATTTACATCTCTATAAGGAGGATGTATACGCGCAATTGCTCTTCCAAGTTGTCCATTAAGTTATCTATCGAGTTGAGATCAGGAGATTTTGCTGGCCACGGCATTCGCTGAATGTCTTCACATTCAAACAGTTCATCAACGAGGTTTGTTCGATGTGGGCGAGCATTTTCTTCCATAAATAAAATAAATTAGATCCACCTTTATAAGTCTTACATAAGGCTCTAAGACATCATCCTGATATCTCTGTGCAGTCACAGGTCCGCTGTTGAAAACGTATACGGGGATCCGTCCATCGACCAAATTCCTCCCCATATCATTATACCTCCCCCACCGAAACAGTCCCATTCCATAATGTTCGAGGGATAATTTTCTGGTCCTGATTCCCTTCAGATGCAAACACGTTTAGAATCACCTGTAAAACAAACCTCGATTCATCAGTACAGTGAACATGAGACCAATGTTATTCACTTCTTTTCTGATGTTATTTGCATAAATTAAAGCCATCCTTCTTTTGTTGTGAAGACATTGAAACACATACTTTTGGCTTTCTGGCATAAAGGCGTTTTTCATTAAGCCTTCCGTTATACGTTTGCCGTGATACAATAGTTCCAGTGTCGGCTGCAAACTCTGGACTTAATTGGCGAGCAATAGACCTCTTGTTCGATGGACAGTTATTGCTAGACATCGATCTTCAGAAGCAGTTATTCGTTTTCTTGTTCGGCCTCCTTATAACAGTTCCATCCTTTTTGAAATTGTTTCCATTACATAGACACTGTCTGTCTTGAAATATTCAGGCATCTGGTTGTTTCTGTTATTGGTTGCCTTGCTTCTAAACGGCCTACGAGTCGCCACTTCACAGATTCTTCCAAATGATATTTCGGAGCCATAACAAACCGAAATCCACAAGGAAAAAACGCCTAAGTGGTAACCCTAAAATGCAGAACTCTCGTTCTTGTAGTGTTCTAACCAATTCCTTCATAAATTTCTTGGGTTGTTGAACATTGGTATTTTCCCATGTGTATTCGTCCAGTGAAGTATGTTCTCATACGATAAATTGAAATATGAAAGGATTTAAGTTATTTTATTGTTATGTTTGACTTTATTATCTACAGTTCACATTTTGTTATTTAACGTTGGAGTATTATGTATGGGATTTATAAAATGTTATTGTGTTAAAAAAAAAAATTATAATCCGAATTGCTTAACAAATTAAATTAAGTACAACATTGACATAATAATTAAAATCCATTTACACAGACATATAAGATTTACTTCAATGAAATGGTAATAAAGGAATGCAAATGAAACCCATTTTCAGTTAACAGTGCAGTACCTATCCAACGCGAAAACTCCCTTGATTTTAGATTAAAAGACGTAATTAATTAATTTGAAATTTAAAAATAATCCACCGCCCTGCAAATCATTTTAAACCTTACTCCGACACTGGAGCCCTGTCATTATGTTGCATACCCTTAGTAGTGACAAATAATCAGATTTAAGACTAGAACACTTGTTTACTAATCATACAACCTGTTAATTAAACAGGAGACCGCGCGGCTCTAGTGTAGTGATTGTAATTATTCAAGAGAAACTCCCTATCCTGCACTTTCGAATATTTAATGATTAAGAGGAATGTTGCAGTTCGAGAATTTTTGCTTATGTAAACCTTCTTCCCATTAATTACACCGTGAATGAGATGTATAACTTTTAAAGATGGTGGGTTAAAATTTCAGTCAGAACAAACATGTTTGAAAGGAACTGAATTTAAATCTTAAATCAATGTCTTTTTATGATATTTCATACATATTTTCTGTATTCTAAATTTAATATACAGACATATATATATTTGTGTGATAATTGATGTTTATCTTATAACTAATATTGCAATAATATTTATTCTTTAAATCCACTGTTATTTATTTAGTGCGAATAAAAACAATTACAAAATGGCAACAGTTTATAGAAAACGGACGATAAAATATTATATATATATATATATATATATTTGTGTGATAATTGATGTTTATTTATCTTGTAACTTAAAGCAATATTGCTACAATATTTATTTTTTATTGCTCTACTTTTTGTTTAGTTCGAATAAAAAATATTCCAAAATATTCCCAATTATTCTCTATAAACTGAATAAAAATGGCAACAGTTTATAGAAAACGAACAATAAAATAAAATATATTCTTTTGTGAAAAAGTCGTTTGACAAATCTTTTAAAAGCATTACTCAAAAAATGTGTCGTTATAAGAAATGTGAAAAACATTTTTACAACGTTTCAGATAAAATTCTGACTGGTTTTAAAGTTGTCGTAGTTATTTATTTTATAAATAATTTTTTTTGAGTAAGTTAATTTCTGTTTTTATATCTTTTAAGCTAATTTATTTTTAAAAAAATTAATAATTATTGATAAGAAATAATAATAAAAGTTTAGGATGGTGTTTACAAATAAAATTAATTACAAATATGTTAATAAGATACTAAAAAGATAATTAGATACTATAAAAAAGTGTAATTTGAATTATAAAAGAATTAAAATATTAAAAAATTGGAGTTATAAGAGGAATTAAAATATTAACAAATTGGAATTATAACATTAAAAGATATTAAAGATATTGATGTAATTCTTCTAATCTACCTACCTTTCTATTTACTAATAAAAATTCAAGGGCTGTTCGTATAAATTGTACAGTATAGATTTTATATAGTTTATAATGAGTTTATAGTCGAAAATTTATACCACAAATTAATTGAGATGATACAATAGCAACTTTATATTAATCATTTTTAGTTAAAAATGACAATTTTAAAGGCATAAAATATATTACTTACTTTTTTGGAATGTAAAAAACAAATGCACATTTTTAAGAATAATAATGCCATATAAATGAACCAAACTTATTGGAAGAAATGAAATAATTCATAGCTTGAAAAAGTTCTCATTTGTTTCTTTTGACATTAGTAAAAGAAATAAAGTATTTTTCACTCTTCAATTAACTGGAAAATTACTTTTTTGTGGGAAGTAATGCTTACTTCAAAATATTCTACTGTAAGAACGATTTTGCAACTTTTTTTATCTCAAAACTTTTAATGGAAGTCCCATATATGTAATCAGCATTGCCAGATGTAAAATAGCTTCTCAAAATTTTAATAATTATCTTTCATTTTGGTAAATAAAAAAATAAATCCGGATATTGGAATCTTCTGCTTCAGTGGCAACGCTAATCTCTTAATTTTGTTTGAAAGTTTTAATTATTTCCGTGCATTTAGATAAAATCTTCCAATTTTTGAGAAAAAGAAATTTTGGGGTGATATTATATTTTTTTAAATCAAATATGCAATGAAATATTATCACCCCAAATAAATTTTTTTCACAAACAATGTATCTTGAAAAATTAAGTCATTAAATATTTCTTAATGTCATCATTTGATATGCTTGAAATATTTAAATTGTATTTCTTGAAAACTATTAACTTTAAACTCAAAATTGAATACTAGATTAAAAAGACTTCAAAAAGTAATTTAAAAAATGAATAAAAAACAATTAATTAATTATTATTGAAATTTACAGTTTTAGCATTTCCTCTAAATCAAACGCTCATCAGTTAAAAAGTCTCATTAATGATAAAAAAAATGACTTTCTCATTCTTTTTCTTTCAATATAAACAGTATCAGTTGCGAGTTACTTTCAGCATATTCGTACAAATGCGTTGTAAATATTTATAAGTTATTAGTAAGTACTTACATTACAAAGCATTTATTTAAGGATGTATGGAAAAACATCATTAAATAAAAGTTAGAATTCAATAAAATACTAATTTTATTATTTTTTTTTATTATGCCCTATTTCTTTATTATTTTTACAATATTATGTCATTTTTTTATGTTGCAAAGTAACTTACAAATTCGTTGTAAGTATTTATAAGTTATTAGTAAGTACTTGCATTAAAAAACATTTACTGAAGGATGTATTGAAAAAGCCTTTATGTTAGAATTCAATAAAAGACTAATGCTAGCCCTATTTTTTTGCTGTATTATTTATTTACATTATTATACTATTTTTACACTTTTATGTTGCAAGTAGTTATAAGTTATTAGTAAGTATTTACATTACAAAGCATTGTGTATGGGAAAACATTATTCAATAAAGGCTAGAATTCAATAAAATGCTATTACTTTCCTTATATCTTTTTCTGTACTATTTTTTACATTATTTACTACTTTTTACGATGTAAGTATTTATAAATTATTGATTACTTACATTACAAAGCATTTATTGAATGATGTATTGAAAAACACCATTTAATAAATGCTAGAATTCAATAAAAGCTAATGCTAGTCCTATTCCTTTTCTGTATGTTTTTCAATTCCTTCTATTAGGTCACACACTCATATATATATCTTGTTCAAATTTTCAGTCGTTAATAAAATACTTTTATTCATCCACTCAAGTTCAAATACATTTTTTAACTTATAGTGGAGGGCACTTCATGTTAATACAGTTTTTCAAATATTAATTCAGTAATTAAATTTAATTAATTGATTTTAGGTTTTTACATTTAATTTGCATATATCTACCAATAGATGGTGCCAGATAAACTTAAAAAATAAATGAAAATTATTTATAAAGGACTTTCTGCAATATAGTGAAAAAATAGATTGACTTAAATTTTTTTTATATTATTTGTTTTTGCGTTATTATACTATTTTTTTTTTGCGTTGTAAGTATTTGTAAGTTATTAATAAGTATTTATATTAGAAAACCTTTATTGAATGATATATTGAGAAACATCATTCAATAAATGCTAGAATTCAATGAAATTCAAATATTAGCCCTATTTCTTTTTCTGTATTATTTTTTTACATTATTATACTATTTTTTGACGTTGTAAGTATTATTGGTAAGTACTTACCTTGCAAAGCATTTACTAAAAGATTTATGGAAGGATGAAAAACATCGTTTAATAAATGCTAGAATATAATAAAATGCTAATGCTAGCCCTATTTCCTTTTCGATATTATTTTTTTTTCATAATTATACTATTTTTACGTTTTATTTATAGGTTAAAGTTTACATATAAGATAATTTATAATTTGTTTACTTTAAGTAAATACTTACATTACAAAGCATTTATTAAATGAAGTATTAAAAAAAAAACATTCAATAAATGTTAGAATTCAATAAAATGCAAATTTTATTGTGCCCCATTTCTTCTTCTGTGTTATTTTTTTACATTATTGTGTTATTTTTATGTTGTAAGTATTTATAAGTTATTAGTAAGTACTTACATTACAAATATTTATTCAATAACGTATCGAAAAGCATCAATTAATAAATACGAGAAATCAATAAAATGCTAATACTAGTCCTACTTCTTTTTCTGTATTATTTTTACATTGCTATTTTTATACTATTTTTTTTTACGTTATAAGTAATTATAAGTTGTTAGTAAGTACTTATATTACAAAACATTTATTGAATGATGTATTGAAAAACATTCATTAAATTCAATAAAATGCTAATGCTAAAAGAGAATTCAATAAAATGCTAATGCTAGACCTATTTCTTTTTTGTATTATTTTTTTACCTTATTATACTATTTTTTATGTTGTAAATATTTATGAATTACCAGTGAGTACTTACAATACAAAGCATTTATTGAGTGATGTATTGAAAAACATTTCAATAAATGCTAGAATTCAATAAAATATTACTTTTACTATACGAATTTTAATATACTTTTACTATAGTAATTTTATGTTTATAAAATTACTTATTACTTATTTATACTTTTTTTTGTTTTATTTTTTCCTATTACTTTTCTGCTTATAAAAATATCTGCAATCTAAATCAAATAATATTGTGGGAACTATCTGAACAATCATGAATATCAACAACTACGATGCCATATATGAGCCTTTTTATTAACATTCATATTTAAATATCTCCTACATTTATGTCTCCCAAATCTCTGAATTCAAAAGACTAAAACGTTTGGTAACTGAATGCTGCCACCCCAGAAATAGTTCACTATAAATAGCACTTTACGGCGAATTGCACTCAATATGAATGTCCATCGTGTCTGATTGTGGACAGAGTTCCGTCGATCCCTGGGGAAATGAATCGATGAATTGTCGTCGAGCCTGAAGCCATCTATCCTACTGCCAGATACATTTAAACAACAAAAAAAGTACGTCTATGTCTATTTTCTATTGATCATTCATTGCCAACTCTTAGTGATTATTTGCTACCAAATAATGGAATAAATTGCTTACGATAAGTAACTTATTTTGGCTAACATATACTTGTTGTAAGTAAACAAGATAACAGTGCTGGTTAATGTTATTCAAATCCATGATTATTTTATATTGCCGTTTCGAAAAGATTAATGTATAAACAGATAAAGGCATTAACCAGATTCTTTGTAAACATTATGAATAAAATATATTTATTCATAGATTTTACAAAAGATTTTTTTTTTTTAATCCTGGTATTTGTTTTTGAGCATTTACACTCAGAAAATTCTGCTTAATTTTGATTTTTACTATCAGTATATTCTCAGAAATAATCTTTTGATTGAATATGATACACAAATAAAAAAATATTGTCAAATCTATTCCTATTATTACCAACCGTCTTGATGGAATTTTTTTCAGTTAACAATTCTTTGTTCGTGCAAACGATATTTTTAATTCTGATGTTTGTTTTTAAGCATTTGAGCTCAGAAAATTGTGGTTAATTTTAATTTTTTGCTATCAATATATTCTCGTAAATTATCTTTTCCATTGAATATGATATACGAAAAAATATATATATATATTATCAAATCTATTAGAAAATTCTTATGATTACCAACCATGATGTAGAAATTTTTTTCAATTAACAATTCTTAGTTCGTGCAAACAATTTTTTTAAATCTGATGTTTGTTTTTAAGTATTTAAACTCAGAAAATTCTGGTTAATTTTTATTTTTTTACTGTATTTTGAGAATTTATCTTTCCGATAGTAAATAATTTCAAAATTGAAATTGAATAATCCATAGGATTATATTTTAATCAATTATACTAAATTACACACTGGATCAGATATATAATGAAATACATATATGTATATATGTATTTATATATATACCCAAATATAACAAAAAAAAATATATATCAATAAATCGTATCGTCAGCATTGTAATTTGGATACCTCCAAATAATCTTAACATTTATGTTAAGATTATTTGGAGTTAATAATAATATTATTATGTTAAATAGGGACCTGTTAATAATAATATTATTATGCTAAATAGGGACCTGTTAATAATAATATTATTATGCTTTCTCAGTGCACTTTTACACGCAGGATATATAATAATGTAAGAATTTTAGCAAGGCATAAAAAATAGTTATTAATAGATAGATATTTAAATGTATATATCAGTTCATATATTATATATTTTTATTTTAATTTAAAGAAACTCAAAATTTTCTGTTGAACTAGTAATTAGCTCTTTGGCTATCCTTTTTATTTTCATTGACTCTTAATTTAATTTAGCATTAATTATGTCAAAAAAATCATTTTTATTTTCATTGACTTTTAATTTAATTCAACGTTAATCATATCCAAAAAAATCATTTTTATGTTCATTGACTTTTAGTTAAATTCAGCATTAAGCATGTCAATTTATGAAACAAATTATGTAGCATGATCTCAAATACGTCATACCCATGAATTTATTTAATAACTTAATAGTTGAAAGCACATATTGATAATTACTACAAGTGTTAGTAGTTTAAATCTTTTCAACAAATAGAATTACAGTAAAATTTCGAAATATAAGCCGTTTTCCTGTTCACATAAATTAACATTTTGACACAAATTCAAGAGTGGTTCATTTTTGGTATCCAATCGTACTAGTTATAAATTATCAGTTCCTTTTCAATTCCTGAACAACTTCCACATGAAATTTCGGCTTCTTAACAAAGCTTTCACATGTTCGATTCGAAACTCCAGCTTGGCCGAATAATCTCCTCAATGATTTCCCGGGAGATTCGATTCAGCGTTCCTTAACATTTTCTGCAATCCCTTCTTCCACTTAGGGCTTACCGTTTCGACACCTGTCCGTTACGGCACCGCTTCACTCAATTCGAATCGTCATTTTGATTGGTTTATTTCTCGTTGTAAATTTCTTTCCAAATTCAATACGCACCGCAGAGTAAGACAAAGCTTCCAAAAACTAAACTTCTAAAGACAGCAACAAGATGAAAAAAAAAGTACGTATTTTTGATGCACACCACAGAAATAATTCTATGGGTTGGGAATTCTCTATTTCTAGAATGTGAATTAAATTAATCTCCACCTTTAATACAAGTATGTACTTTAATTTATTATGAAATCATAAATAAGTAAATTTATATGTATATCAACTTTTGCATCATTCGGTAATAACGTTGTTATGTTGCTGTTTCTTATCCCACTTGGTAGACAGCAACCATCTAGACCAAGAAATAAAAACTTATGTGGCAAAATAGGCTTCTCAATATTCTCGTGTTTAAAAATGCTGTTTCTTTAACATTGATTATATCAGAAAGACTTCGTCAATCTTTTCAAAGTCCAATTTTTTTTTTTTTAAATGTAACTTCTTGCTACTTGTAAATTTTCACTCAGAATAATTTAATTTTTTTATTTAAGTATATTTTGGCATCGGTTATATGAGAAAGACTACATAATTTTTAGCCACTGGCTGTTTCTTAAAATGTAACAACTTGTGACTTTTAAAATTTTACTAAGCATAAATGAGATAATTATAACTGAATTTTATTTAATTCTAATAACTGAATTTTTTTTTATTTTGAATTTTTTTTTTTCAATGTTTTTGCTGTACTTTTTGCGCATCTTTTACTTCAACTTTGTTTTTAAAAGATGGTTTTAATTTATTTTTCTTAACATACTACTTTATTTTACAGTTTTACATTTTTAGGAATAGTCAAAAGACAAAACTAAGTAAACAAACTAACTGAATTTAACTAACGTTACATAATTACAAAAAATAAGGGACAGTAATAAAACAACGAATAAATAAAAGAAATAACATTTATATATTACAAAAATAAAAGACAATAATAAAATAACGAATAAATAAACGACTTATTACTTAGAATGGTTTCCTCTTACTGTTTCCGCTTTTAGTTTGTGGATCCTCAATTCTGTTAACTGTTTTATTGTAATAACATTTGGAGAGGACTTTTAAGAATATTCGCTTTTATTTATATATACTACGGTAGAAAACCCGGAGAACTCTAATTGAAAGATTATCTCAATCATCACTAAGTCTATATGTATTTCTCAGCAAAGTCTTATGTACTTTACCGGAGGGAATCGAACCGTCTATTATCTTATTCGCTAGCTAATTTCATCTATTAACTGAAGAAAGAGGAACTAACAAACATACTGCACTAAAAAAGCAAACTAACTTAAGGTAACTAATATTTATAGATTACAAAATAAGAACAATAATGAAACAACGAATAAATAAACGAACCAATATTTATACATTACAATAAAAGGGACAATAGTAATAATAAACCGTTATAAAGAACAAAAATAAAGAACAACAACAAAACAACGAAAAAATAAGGAACAACAATAAAACAACGAAAAATAAACTAACTAACGTTCGTTGTTCATACAAAAAAAAGTAAGGAAAAATAGTCAAAAATAAATAAATAAATAAAACGAATAAATAATAAACGAATAAATCAACGAAATAACGTTTATGCAATACAAAAATAAGGAACAATAATAAAACAACCAATAAATAAACGCACTAACATTTATATATTACAAAAATTAGGGACAATAATAAAACAACGAACGAATTTACTTTCATATATTACAAAAGTAAGGAAAAAATAATAAAAAGGTATAAACGAACTAATGTTTATGCATTGTAAAAATAAGGAACAATAATAAAACAACGAATAAATAAACGAACTAACTTTTATATATTACAAAAATAAGGAATAATATTATTCCACTAAATTAGTGTTTCTCATAAAATGTGTGCAACCCACCTAACGGATTCATGGATGAATCAAAAAATGCATTGAAAAAAACCAAATAATTTTCTGGGATTTTTTTAAAGAAAAATGTGTTTTGAAGTATACATAAAAATCTATCGTAATAAAAGAAAAATAATCAATAACATAAAAATGAAAAGAAAGTAAATTTTTATTCTATTAATTTAAAAAACGTTTATTTATTTATTTTTATTTAATAGTTAAGATGAAGGAATTAAACTCAAAATTCAATTTACTATTCGGCCATTAATTATTTATCTGTTAATATAAAATGATTTTCCCAAAGAGAATTAAAATTTAGATATTTAAAAGCTGTCAAATTAAAATCGAAAACATTTCAGAAAACAACTCTGAAACGATGGTAAACGATATATTGATTACAGACTTCAAAAAAGAACTTGCTTTGAAAAACAAAATTGTTGATATCACATGTCCAGGAAGAAAATTAAAATCCCTGTCAATAAGTTTAAAATAGCGGACGGCAAAATACTTTTCCCCCTCTATTTATTTTCAGTATTACGACAACTGAATCAAATATTCAACGAATTTGTACCCATTTCCCTAAAGCGTTTAAAATAAAGTCAACACATTCCAAAATAAAAATGGCAGATAGAACATTTCCTAGAATTTTTCAATTGCTTTTAAGTTCCAGAAAGCAATATCAGATTCCCAGAATCAAATATTCAAACTAAAATTTTGAGAAAGCGGAGTTATTAACATCCCTGATTGTCAAGAAACGGTTTTTCTTTTTAAAAAAAAAAAGGAAAAAAATATTCGGAACGGTAAATTTTTCAAATGATTTATGCTTTGAAATCTGCAAAAAAATTGAATTCAGAATACCGCAAATCGGTTGCTTAGCAACCATTTCTTGTAAACTATAACAAGGAAAAGAATTTCGTAGAACGATAAAAAAAAATCAATATTATTATATAAAATATTTTTGTTTTATTGAAAGGAAATGAAGAAAATATGGAGTGACAATTCCAGATTGCTTTTCTAAATTGAATTTTTATCATTAGAATTTTAAAAAGGAGGGGTTTTTTAATAAATATTCTACTAAAAAGAATTTTAATATTGACTTTTAAATGAGTTAAAGAAAGTGTTTTATTTTAGCATGGACTAAAATTCTAAATCGTTTGCAAACTAAAATAAGGTTTTTTAGCTCCTATTTAGTGTATAATGCATGCAAATCTGCATCTACAATTTATTACTGTTAAATAAAAATATCTATACTAAAAACGACTAAGTAACTTTTCTTTTCAATTTTAGTGTTCAAAAACATTTTCAGATAAATGGTCTACTTAAATGAAGTACCTTCCCTGTTAACAGTTTTTAAATTATTTTTTTTTTTTAAATGAACTCATTACAAAAATCTAAATCTAAAAAATTGGAAATTTCACAAACAGTCACAATGTTCATTCTCTTTCATATTCAAAATATCGTTTTTAAAAAATAAAACGTTTTCTTCACAGAATTTATTCGAATATAACAATACTCAGAAAATTCTCGAAAATAAGAATTTTTTTAAAAAACATAATTTTGAATTCCTGTAAACATATTGTTTTTCCAATTTCCTCACTTTAATTGCTTTATAGTAGGAGATGTTTTTTTAATATTTTTTTCTATAATTTAATTTTTAATTTTGCTATATTTCTTTCAATCAATGTAATTACATTAAACACATTTTTTAATGCATACAAATCTGCATCTACAACTTGATTTTGTTAAATAAAAATATCTATCTTGAAAACGACTTTTTTATAGAAAGTTAAAATTTAATTACTTTTTCTTTTTTTAATTTTATTGTTTCAAAAAAATTGCAGATAGAATATCTACTTAAAAAAATACCCTGTTAACAAGTTTTTAAATTATATTTTTTGAAAACTAGCAAAAATTAATTTACAAAAATCAAGTAAAAAAAATGGACATCTCATAAACAGTCACAATATTCATTTCTTTTCATATTCAAAATATCGTTTTTAAAAAAAACAAATCGTTTTATTCGTTGGGTTTTTTTAGAGAATTTATTCGAATACAGCAAAACTCACAAAAAATTCTCGAAAATAAGAATTTAAAAAAAAAAAAACATAATTCTGAGTTTCTGTAAACATGTTGTTTTTTCCAATCTCCTTGCTTTAATTGTCTCATAGTAGGAGATGTTTTCCTAATATTTTTTCTGCAATTTAATTGTTATTTTTCAATCTTTTTTTTTTTTTAATTGAAGCAATTACTTTTAAATTTTATAATTATTTTAAAATATAGAGGTTTATTAGTATTTAATACCATATTGGAATTCCATAATCGATATGCCAGTTGCCCCAAAAACATTTTTCCTTATTATAATTCTGTTTTATTAATACATCATTTAAAATATTCGAATAGTTTTTGATGGCATCAATTCTTATTTAGGTTTTGTGATATATTTATGTTCAACTTTGTGGCATTAAGAGACCTACCTGATTGATTCTGCAACTATTTTACACCATGAAAGCCTTAATTCACTTCCAATTTTTATTCTTATATAATCCATTGAAATACAGAAATGTTCAAGAGAAATAGCCCACATACATGACTTTTACAAACACGATTTCGCTGTAGTACTTTGATGATTTAGTAATTAATAATTCAAAGACTTCAAAACAAATTAGTTATAATTATGTTTACACACACATACATCTTTATATATATAATTATTCTGTACGTGTGTTTGTCACTGAACTCCTCCTAAACGGCTGGACCAATTTAGATTAAATGTTTCGTGTGTGTTTTAGTGGATCCCTGGATGATTTAAATTCACAATTGGATCTGGTAGGTGGCGCTGTAATCAGGTTTTTTCTGTTTGTGTGTTTGCCACTGAACTCCTCCTAAATGGCTTGACCGATTTTGATGAAATTTTGTGTGTGTGTTTGACAAAACATGGAGGATATGTTTGTAAACATGTTGTAAGTTGCCACCAAATGGTGCTGCAGTATATCAACTTTTATACCGTTCAACCAATCACCATGAAAATTAGTAATAATATGTATTCGAGTAAGAAAAAATAGGTTCCATATCCACTTTATTGTTACTTGTCACCAGATGGTGCTGCAACATTTCATATTATACACCGTCCAAATGATATCCATGAAAATTAGTAAGCAAATATATTGGACATGGAGAATATATGCACAATATGTAATTTTCTATAATGCATTTTTTTTGTGTACCGGCTTCTGCTAGTATATATATGTATTAATAAAACAAAAAAACATAAAAATAAGAAAAAAACTGAAATAAAAAAAAACAAAAAACAGGAAATAAATAACATAAAGTAGGTGCATAATGAGATGGTATACCAAGGACTTATCAGTAGCAAAATCTTCACTGTGAAGCCATCAAATAGCATATGCTATACATACATAATTATTTTTTTTTTAATTTATTCTGATTCTGAAATGCACCTTAACTACAGTGACGAGAGTCAATTTGCAAATGCAGGGTAAAAGATATGTCCGCCAAAAAATCAGCAAAGATTTGTAAATTCTGCTCGACAAAGAGTTATAGAAATGGTGGCGCAATGAAATATATTTTTTTTTTTTCCTTATTTATTAGCATCACAAGTAAATATATATTGGTGGTGTAAAAAATATTTTAAGAAAAACGGTTTTCTTGCCTGGTGAATTTTCACAAATGTCAAAATTGGAAAAATGATTTATATCACACTTGGGATAATTGTGTGATGATTCTACTTTCCGACTAATATTCGAAGACATGAATTTTTCTTCGACTAATTGGTTTGACATAAATGTGATCCAGTTTCCCGTGAAATCTCCAAGGACAATTTTTATTACTTTCTTTTCCTAATTAGATGCGCAATAATTTACTCAAACCTACTTAAATAGTAAAAATCTGATGGCTAATTTAATGCAAAATTAGAGAGGTTTAGGTTCGTCGCTCTACGGTCATTTTGTGCACACTTTGGGCTAATTAGACCGGCACCTACAGTTTAAAGCGGATTCCGAACCACCAATAAACATCCATGCCGACGTTAGAATGATTAGAACCTTAAGCCTGCGGTACCAACGGCCAGAGCGCTAGCCAATTGGCCATCAGGCCTCCACAAAATTAAAGATGAGGAATGAATATAAATATTAAGAGTACAAATATAAAAGAAGTAATCTAAAAAAAAAAAAAATTTTAAGTCAATTCCTAATTTTTCATTATATTGCAGGAAGTCCTTTATAAATAATTTTCATTCACTTTTTTAAATTTATCTGGCGCCATCTATTGGTAGATACATGCAACTTAAATCTAAAAATGAAATAAAATTAATTAATTAGATTTAATTACTGAATTAATATTTGAAAAAAAAAAAACTGTATTAACATCAAGAGTCATCCACTACAAGTTTAAAAAATGTATTTGAACTCAAGTGGAGGAATAAAAAGTATTTTATGAGCGATTGAAAATGTGAACAAGATATATATAGGGAGAGTGTGAGCTAATAGAAGGAATTGAATAATTAATTAACGTATAAATATAATTATTAACAAAATAATAAATGGTAGAAATATAAAAATTATTCATTTTAACGTTAACATTTACTATGTGGACTCCACTATATTTATATTTGGAGAATGTAAAAATAGCACTCTATTGATAATGTAATAACCACGTTCTTCTAACGTCAACCCATAAGATATATCGCTAAAATTTTATTTTCTAATGAACAATCAGTATAACCGGTAATACTATCAAAGATTTTTAAAGTCGTTAACATCTACTTCTATTTTAATAAAAAATAATAATAATAAGTCATACGCCTAAATTGCGGGCCCATGAATAGCAAGTATGGAGATGAGCTCATGTTCAAATCAGCTGATAATGTCGGTTTCAATTACTGCTTTCAGAAAGGAGTTTCGATTGCGATTGCGACAAAGCATATAAAGCATCTATCATTGATAGTCAAGCATGCTGGTGGAAGTTTATAAGATTTTTCAAATACTTCTGAAATATTACCTCCTGCCTTCATCGCCCATTAGTGGCTGTGCTTGGCATACATAAGTGGAAGACGAGGCCCACCGATGTTCAATTTAAAAGACCCTATAATACATGAAACAATGTTTCCATGACGACATGGAATCAGATCATAACAAGTGGGCTGAAAAGTTCATAAGCTGACACATAGTCGGAGCTACTAGTATTAAATCCATATAATTTTTAGTTAGCCCTAACCTTCAAAAGACACTTTATACACGTGTCTTTTGAAGGTTGATAGCTGTTGCACTATTAGTATGTGAGTTATAGCTTTTTTTAGTGAAGTTATAGCATTTTTAGGGTTCATCACGTGCAGTCCACTCGGCTGACTGTCGATTGGACTCCGGTGTGAAATGATGGAGCCATGTTTCATCCATTGCCACATATCGACGCAAAAATTCGGGTTTATTGCGATTGAACAGCTCCAAACACTGCTTAGAATTATCAATTCGTTGTTGTTTTTAGTCGATTGTGAGCTCTGCGCGGCACCCACTTTGAACAGAGCATTCGCGTATCCAAATATTCATTCACGATATGCCCAACACGTTCCTTTGATATCCTTAGGGTCTCAGCTATCTCAATCCACTTCACTTTACGGTAATCAGAAATTATGTTGTGGACTTTTTGATGTTTTCGTCGGTAACAGCCTCTTTGGGTCATCCACTGCGTGCATCGTCCTCGGTGCTCATTTCGCCTCGTTTAAATTTAGCAAACCACTTCTGTACCTTTGATTTTCCTGGTGTAAAGTCCGAATAATGTTTATCAAGCCAAGCCTTGTCTTCAATAGTATTTTTTCGCCAAAAAGCAATGCTTTAATTAACACACGAAATTCCTTTTTATCCATTTTTTCAAACTAACAAAAGTTGCTTCACTAAAAATTTTATAACTCACTTACTAATAGTGCAACAGCTGTCAAATTTATACACGTGTCTTTTGAAGTTAGGGCTAACTAAAAGTCATATGGATTTAATACTGGTAGCGCCATTTATGTGTCAGCCTACGAACATGTCAGCCCAACTGTTATAAAGCATCTATCATTGATAGTCAAGCATCCTGGTGGAAGTTTATAAGATTTTTCAAATACTTCTGAAATATTACCTCCGGCCTTCATCGCCCATTAGTGGTTGTGCTTGGCATACATAAGTGGAAGACGTGGCCCACCAATGAAACAATGTTTCCACGACGACATGGAATCAGATCATACAGAGCACGAAGAATGCGAATCACATTGATAGTTATATTACTTTCTGGGAGATTTATAGGTTTTTTCTGCATACGTCCCGCAAATACTCCTGTAAATCTATGTCCAGCCTTCATCGTTCATTAGTGACTTGTTCGTGACACACATAAGGAGAAGTGGTGGCCCACCGATGGCCCACAAATTGTTCGCGTCACAGATAAGTGGAGCAAGAGACACACCGAGGTTCAACCAAAAGATCCTAAAATACGTGAAGCCATATTTCCGGAATGATGCGGAATTTATCGAGATCACAAGGACCACATTGATATTCAAGATACCTGGTATGAATATTATAGTGTTTTTTTTCCACATACGACACGACCGAAAAGGCCGGTCCAGAGGCCACCGATGAATTGATGTTCCATCAACAGTTTTCCATTTATTATACCACCGAAAAGGCCCTATAATAAATGGAAAACTGTTTCCACAATGACAAGGAATCGGATCATATGGAGCACTAGGAATGCCGATCAAATTTATAGTCAGACTACTTAATTTTTTCCCATACAACACGTAAATACTTCTGAAACACTATGATTTGACTTCATCGCCCTTTAGTGAATTGTTCGTGACATAAATAAGTGGAAGACGAAGCCCACCGATGTTCAACCAAAAAGGCCCTCTAATACGTGGAGAAATATTTCCAGAATGATATGGAATTGGATCGCGCGGACTACTAGGAATGCAGATCGCACTGATAGTCAGGCAACTTGCTGGATGATTTAAAGGTTTTCCTCACACGTCATGCAAATACTCCTGGAATTTTATGTCCAACCTTCATCGTGCATTAGTGGTTGTCAATGACACCTATAAGGGGTTGTCAATGGCACCTATAAGTGGAACACGATACCCACCGATGTCCAACCAAAAGACCCCATAATACGTGGAGCCATATTTCCAGAAGGAGGCTTAATTTTTGGGGATGTAAGGACCACATTGATATTGACTTCATTTCCCATTAATGAATTGTTCTTGGCGCAAATAAGAGGAAGATGGGGCCCACCGATGTTCAATCAAAAAAAGTCCTATACTACATAGAACAATATTTCCAAAATGATATGGAATGAGATCATGCGGATAGTAAGGAATATGGATCACGTTGATAGTCAGGCTACTTTATTGGAGTTGTATAGTTATTTCCATACATCACGCAAATACTCATGGAACACTATACCCTGCCTTCATCGTCCATTAGTAAATTGTTCGCGTCACAGATAAACGGAACAAGAGACCCACCGATGTTCAACCAAAAGATCCTAAAATACGTGAAGCCATATTTCCGGAATGATGCGTAATTTATCGAGATCATGAGGACCACATTGATATTCAAGATACCTAGTATGAATATTATAGGGGTTTTTCCACATACGTCACGCAAATACTATTGGAACACTATGCCATGACTTCATCGCCCATTAATGAACTTTTCTTGCTACAAATAAGAGGTAGACGAGGCCCACCATTGTTGAACCAGAAATGCTGCATAAAACTTGGAACAATATTTTCAGAACTATATGAAATGAGATCATGTCGACCACTAGAATCCGTATCACACTAATAATCAGGCTAACTGGTGGGAATTTTAAAAGATTTTTTTCCTGTACATCACACAAATACTGCAGGAACACTATGTCCTGCTTTCATCGCCCATAAGTGAATTGGTTTTTCTTTCTAATGCAGCTGGCAAACACTTAGACAGCTTGGTCTTGGATGCCTTAAGGCAAGCGCTGCACAGACGTACTCACTTTGCATGACCCAGGGAGCGCGTGTAACTTGAAGATAAGCCACGGACGCGGAGTAACAATTCCCCCGCAACGCTCTACGATCCTATTAGACCGGGACCTACGATTTAAAAGTGGATTCCGAACCACTACAAACAACCATAGCACCGCCGGGACTCGAACCCGAAACCTGTGGTACCGAGCGAAAGAGCGCTAGCCACTCGGCCATTCAGGCCTATAAGTGAATTGTTTGTGGCACAAATTAGTGCGAGACGTGACCCACCGATGTTCAACCAAAAGGCACTATAATACGTGTAGCAGAATGATGCGAACTTTATTGATATTATGCTGACCACTTGGAAAATATACTACAACACTTTGAATCTAATGTGCTGGTACATTTGAAAGTTTTTGCTTCCTTCAAATTTAGGTCATTATTTTAAAACACCTTACGAAAATAATCATTCTATTTTAAGGCAACTGGGTCATCACTCTGTTAATGACCATAAAATAATAAATCGACTTTTTTTTTTTTCTCTCTCATAATCCAACCAAACTTTCAATAAGGGTAAAAATCATCTTTTCTTCATCAAGTGACAACGCCCTGCACAAACAACTGTGATTCCGTGTAATGACCTGTTTGATAAGACTTTTCGGTGTCATCTAATCCGGGTATTTCATTAATCTTATTCGATTGTCTTCTTTACGAACTTAAAAAGATTCGTTTAAAGTAATAATTATTCTTTATTTTTAATATGTCATCAAGAATAGATATGACATTCTTTAAGTGAGAATGGATTAATTTTAGTCTGTATGTGAACACTCGGGTACGAATCCTCTTGGTGCCTTCTTTGCACTGCTTTCCGAACAAAGTAACTGCTGCTTTCAGAAATAAAAAAAAATTGCCACATCCACAGTAAGGCTTGAGGTGGGTTTTCTTTCATATAGCATGCAAATGCATATCAGTTACATCATTATCATCAGTGGCGCAACAGCCCCATGGTGGTCAAGACCGTCTGCCTACTGGCAGACTTCAAGACAGGCGAAGTTTTTACATAATAGGGTTGTCATCCCTACGCCGAATGCTCTACAGTCCTATTAGACCGGAACTTACTGTTTAAAGGGAATTTCGAATCACTACAAACATCCACGGCACCTCCGTGACTCGAACCCGAAACATGTGGCACCGAGAGCCAAAGCGCTAGTCTTTTTCGGCCATCGGACCCCCGTATCATTTACGGGGCCTGATGGCTTATAGAGGGCGCATCTATTAAAAAATATCCCGAATGCAAGGTCCTCCCTTATGTCCTTTAGTGCTCTGTTTGTGCCATACATGAAGAAAAACAACATTAGCAGACATGGCAAACAAATAAATAAGCCTGATGGCATAATAAAAAATATCTCAAAATGCAAGGTTCCCTTCATATGTCTTCTGTAGGCTGTTTTTACATAAGGGGAAAGCAACATTCACCAACGTGCAACAATTAAAACATTATATTTCTCGATCGCTCAAAATTTCCAATTTGAATCCTGTCTTATTTTTTTATTACCCATAAAATTATATCGTTTTTCTAGATTGGAGTTTTTCGTTTTTTTTTTTTTCATCAATTGTTTGTCCTTGAGCACTTTCAACATTTCTTTTTTTTTTTTTAATTTTTTTAATTTCTTTTATGTGCTAATAACTATATAATTAAATAATGTAGTATTGTTGTGAAAGATCGTCTGATGAAAGCAAAGAC
Source organism: Caerostris extrusa (assembly GCA_021605095.1). NCBI lineage: Eukaryota > Metazoa > Arthropoda > Arachnida > Araneae > Araneidae > Caerostris > Caerostris extrusa. The sequence continues at coordinate 64,182 of BPLR01000621.1, forward strand.
GATTTTATTTCAAAATGAAAACGAGATTTTTTAAGAAAAGAAAATCGTTTGGAATTCTACAAGTTTTTATTTTTTTATTTTTTAATATTCTACAATAATTAAAAATTCTGTTCTACAATATTTAACAAATTTCTAATAAATACAAATTTCTGTTCTACAATAATAGTTCTAATAGTTCTTACAATAAATTCTAAATTTTGTGGGTAAGTAATTTGTATATAAGCCCAGGCAATTTTTTTTTTTTTATTCTTTTTGAATTTTATTATTAATTTTTCAAAATCATGTAAACAGTACAAAATCGACTTTTTTTGCAATGTTCTAAAAATGTAGATTTATTATGAATGCTGCGAACCTTATAAAAAAACGATGCCAGGTTCACAGTAAACAAAATATCTGATTTCTAATTAAATTAAAACATTTTTAATTAAATATTTCTTATAATGAAAATTCCTAATTTATTCTTTTATAATTAATATAAACGAAATATTATCCGAATGGTACTATTTTTAAATAATTAATGATAGCTTAAATCTTTTCATCAACACAAAATTACAATAGAATTTTATCAAAATCATGAAAAAATTGTACGGAATTCTCATTTTTTACTTTGTATTTTTATGTTAAAAAAATACAATTATTTTAAAAAGAAATTTACGAACAATATCTTGTTTACCATAAATAAAATATTTTTATTCTAATGGGGAAAAACAGCAGTATTTCTCGTATTTATAATTTACAAAAGTAAAATTTGAAATTTAATGAGAATAATATTATTTTTAAAAATTAATGAATGCTTTTATCTTTTGATAAAAACACAATATTTATATTTTTACGAATAAAAAAATTATCCTTAAGATAAATAAATTGCAAAATACATATCACACTCTAAACTTAAAATAATCAAACCTTTTAAAAATCAAATTTGTTCATTTGTTCAGACAATGAAAAAGATATTAAATTATTTCCAAGAAATTCAGTAACTTAATAGAAAACTGGCTGCTTTATAATTTATATAAGTAAAATTTGAAATTTAATAGAAATAGTATTATTTTTCATAAATTAATCAATGCCTAAATCTTTTGATTATATTATAAGGATATAAATATTTTTATAAATAATAAACATTATTTTTAAGGTAAATAATTTGCAAAATACATATCACACTCAATAGTAAACTTAAAATAATCAAAGCTTTAAAAATCAAATTTTAAAAGTATATTTATTAAGACAGTGATAAAAAGATTAAATTATTTCCAAGAAATTCAGTAACTTAGCAGAAAACTGACTGTATTTTTAATTTATATAAGTAAAATTTGAAATTTAATATGAATATTATTATTTTTAAAAATTAATGAATACTTAAATGTTTTGATAGCAACACAATATTAATATTTTTACAAATAATAAACGTTATCTTTAAGGTAAATAATTTATAAAATGCATATCACACTCTATTGTAAACTTAAAATAATGAAAACTTTAAAAATCAAATTTTTTAAAGTTCATTTATTCAGAACAGTGAAAAAAAAAAAAAAAGATTAAATTACTCCAAGAAATTCAGTTAATAGAAAACTGGCTGTTTTGAAATACAGCCAATTAGTAAAAATTCTTCGAATAAAATAAACTTTTTCGACGTCTTTCCTTGTTTTTTATGTGTGATTGTTAAAGATTTGACACCGTCTATAATAGTAACCTTCATTTAACCTTCATTCAATAAGAATTATTTAAATCATAGTTCAGAAACAGGAACTAGTCATTAGTTATCTGCAATTCTTAGCAAAGAAATCCTGTGTCCTAATACTTTTGTAAATTTTGGGCAACAATTCAATACGTCTTATTTTTTCTTTATTTCCTACTTGGAATTTTATTTAATCCCCAGCTAGGATCTTTTAATTACACTCATGTCCATAAATTAAGGATAATGAAGTTCAGGCAAAGAAAGAGACAGAAGCAAAACAAATTTGACTTATTTGTAAAGTCTATTTATTAAACAAAAGGTAAAGAGCAAAAAAGATGCTATATGTTTGACATAATTAATAAAAATTGCGATTTTTTACTCCTGGAGAAAATTTCAAAAAAGAACCTATTTACAAAAAACAGTATAACATGGTTAGTATGATGGTTAATATGGAGTATGTCTCCCGGACGATGCAATACAGGCCTTACAACGCCTAGGCATGCTGAGTATCAAATTATCAATCGGATCTTGGGGGAATATTACACCACTCATCAAGCAATGCCCTCCGAAGTTCAGGTTGACAGGTGGGAGGGGTTGACGGGCTACAATTCGTCGGCCAAGCATATCCCACACATGCTCTATTGGATTCAAGTCCGGTGAGTATGTTGGCCAATCCATACGGGTGATATCCTCAATTGAAGGCATTCGTCTACAATGTTTGCACGGTGAGGACGGGCGTTGTCATCCATAAACAGAAATTCAGCACCCATGGCGCCCCGAAACAAATGTACATGTTGTTCCAGAATGACATCTCGATAGATGTGGTCTGTCATCGTTACACTCTGAACATGCAGGTTAGTTCTGGAACCAAGAATAATTCCTCCCCAAACGAGCCATCCTGCACCACCGTAACGGTGTCGTTCAATGGTGTTCTCTTGGTGGTAACGGGTGCCTGGCGCTCTCCAGGTATATGATAGTCCGGCGAGAATCAGACTGCAAACTAAACCTGGACTCGTCGGAAAACATCACACAAGGCGACTGTTGCGGTGTCCACAATGCATGCTCTCTACTCCAGGTTAATCGCAGGCGGCAGTGAGTTGCGGTAAGTGGAACACATCTAACAGGCCTACGAGTATATAGACCAATGTGCCCTAAGCGTCTGTACGCGGTCTGCCTTGAAACTGTCGCACCGGTAGCTGAAGAGAGCTGACGAGACAGGTCTAATGCTGTGCTCCGTCTGTTTCTTTTGGCAGTAACTGCTAAATACCGGTCCTCATTCGGCGTTGTAACTCGGGGGCGACCTGTGCTGTAACATCTACTCACATTACCATCATCTTGGAATCGTTGCCAAAGCCTGGAGATGACACTCTGGGCGACTCAAATTCCTCGGATACTTCCAGCTGGGTACGTCCACATTCCAGTCGTCCGATAATTCTACCACGTAAAAAATCATCCAAATGCTTCCTTAACTATGCGGTTATTGCACTGAAAGGCTTTTAAAGCGCTTGTGAACAATTTTACTTCTTTGCCACCATTCCTTATATACCCCTCTCTTACACTCTCGTCATTGTGACGTACTACCCGCGCATTATCTGGTGATTTCCTGTAATTTGCATATTCTTCTTCAAGATGTGTGTGATAATTCTACAGGTGAAATTTTTTATTTTAGAGTTCAATTTCTGTGTGATTCTGAATTATCCTTAATTTATGGACATGAGTGTAGTTATTAACGCTTGTATTATGTCTTAAGTCTAGAAATTCTGCTTTTTATTTATTTATTTATTTTTGTAGGTATTTTTAATGAATAATTAATAAATTGGCTTAGCTTAAAAATTTGTTCCATGAGTTGATTTAGATCATTTAACTACATTTGCCGTTATTTTCGTCATAGTTATAAATTAGAATATTGTTTTACTTTCATTTTTTTATAAATTATTGGTGTATAAACTTTTAATTATTTATAATAGTTTACACCTCAATAAATAATTATATCAACAATTAGTTATGAATTTGTGTAAAAGTCATTGATTATTTAACAAATAATTAATAATAATAATAATAATTAATAAATTTAATAAAAATGGAAAATGGTCAAATTTTTGGAAATTGACTAAAAAAGTAAAACAATAAATTTTGTCAATAACAAATTTAAAATTATCAAATAATGTTTTGTTATTGTAAAGTAATTTCTGAGCAATTAATATAATTTGACAATAAATGCATTTGATTTTGTTATTCTAATACATCAATAAATATCTGTCGTTATCTTATTATCTCAGCTAATTTTTGAAATATTAAAGATTTAAAAAAAAACTTTATTTGCAGAAAAATTTACTGTTTCGAATTTGAAAACTATCCACATACAAGGAAATCAAAAAATATTGACAAAACAAGTTAGAACTGCTATTATTCTATGTAAATAAAACAACATATTTGAGTTTATAATTGCATTTCCTCTATAACACTTCTCTGGATTTATTTATTTTTATCTGATGCCAAGAATCATTAAAAATTATAACTTAATTTTAATTTAGATGAAAAAAACAATTATTTTTTTTTTTTTAAAATTGCAATTTCAAACGATTTAACTCAAATATCGTCTGCAAAAAGAATTACGAATGAGAAAAGAAGTTATAATTCATTGCAAATTCGTATTCTCACTTGTGATTACTAATAATTCTTATTTAATGTATTTTTATCTTTTATTTTATTCACTAAGAAATAATGAATAAATATTTAATTAAACATTAAGAATTGGTTTATATAAATCTGTTCAAATTAAAATGGTAAGTTTGGGAATCTTTTTTTTTTTTTTTTTTGTGTGTGATTGTATTTTTTTCTTAATATATTTTAGTTCGTTTCAAAAGTTCTATTATATAATAAATTTTAAACTATTTTTTATTTACATTTACTATTCATTTTGCCTGTAACAAAATAAATAAAACATTTGTGTAGTTTTTATTTCTGACGCTAATCATTTGATAGGACTTTGATTAATTACAAATGGATAAAAGGAATATCTATTATTTTTTTATTTAAAATATTCTCTAATCCATTTGTATGGATATTTTACTATAGAAAAAATTTATGTAATACCTTCGTTATTTATAAATAATATTGGTTTTTCATGTTACCGATCAATATATAGTAAAAGCAAATACATAAACATGAAAACAAATACAGACATTATATTTTCTAGATTTTTGTCTATCGCTTATTTATTTTCCATGTAATATGTTTTTAAAATATATTTTTATTTATTTATCTATTTATTTCTGATTAAAAATCATTATATTAAAATGTTTATAATCCCTTATTCCGTTTGTCTTTCTACTTTTTCAAAAAATGAAATTTTATATTATTTTGTTGAGCATATTTTCTCTAAATTTATTGCTGTTTTTATTTAACTATGTAAAATAAATATGACTTCCCTGAAACTGGGCAACACTGAGTCTTTTAAGTTAGTAAATTGATAAATTAAAATAAATTTACACATGATAAAATATAATTTCCCTGCATATATTTTCTATCAAATTTATGTTAAAATTCTTATATATATTTTCTTGATTTTGAACTATAGAGTATGGTTATATTTCTGAATATTTTAAAAATTTTCAAATATTATTTTTTTATTATTTTGAGTTAAAAAATATTCTAAATAGAAAATAAAAAACTAAAATATATGTTTTTGAAGCGTGAAATAATAAAGGCATAAAATATAATTTATATCATATAGTTTATAAATATTATTTATATTATATCGTTTATAAATATAATTTATATTATTATTATATATAACTTAGATTAGTTGTAGCAATTTTTAATTTTATATTTAAGTTGATATTTTCAATTAATTGAAAGAAAGACATTTTGAAAATTTGTTGAAATTAATTGAAAATTTTTAGTTTATTGTTCAATTAAAAAATAATTAATTCAAATTCTGAAAAGGGTTGTTTTTTAGGGCAAAAACCTTTTTGTTAAGGTACATATTAGCACTAACATAACATATTATAATTAGTTTATCATCTTTATATTTAAGTTGATATTTTCAATTAATTGAAAGAAAGATATTTTGAAAATTTGTTGAAATTAATTGAAAATTTTTAGTTTATTGTTCAATTAAAAAATAATCGATTCAAATCTTAAAAAGGGTTGTTTTTAAGGCAAAAAAGCTTTTTATGTTATATTTCTAACCAATTTGCTTTTTTATAAAACATATTCTCAACATTTTAAAAAATTCTATGAATAGATTACATACTCGACACATGTACCTCTCTTAAGATATGTTCGAATCGCAAAAATCCATCTATGCCATGTTAAACTTTCAAACCTCATCACTCTTTAACAATAATAGATCTTTTTTTTTATCTCCCCATAATAGCATGTCAGTCACAAATCTGTTTTAAAAAAGGTAACGTGTGAATTACTTATGAAAATTATTTCTTATCTCTTTCTTTACACACACGTAATCGGTGCCTCTCCCATACCCGCCAAACAGTCCTAAATGGCTCGCAGAGTTCTGGAAGGACGCCAACGAAGCCTCGCCAACTTCCACCAAAACTTTTCACGGTTGTTTTCTGATTTTAATAATGGACCGCAAGTGAATTGGAAGTAAGATTGGAAGTTTCTAAAGGAAAGGGTGGGGTAGGGTAGGAAAGGAATAGAAAGACGTCGTTGAAATTGATTGCGGACGACGATGCGCTAACAATAGACCAGCCCGAAATATGAAGTTCAAGCTAAGAATACTCATCATGCCGCCAACAAGACAATGGAGCCCGCCACGTGGAGATTTCTCGAAAAATAAAGCTATTTATTTATGAAAAGGTTTGGCGAGAAAAATAAAAATTTGAGAGTTTTTTTTTTTTTTTTTTTTTTTTTTAACGAGATTTGATTTTAGATTCAGGTCCAAAAGTGAATATAAAAATAATTGAAAAATCAATTATATCGATCTTAATTTGTTTTTGTCTAGTTCTCTATAAAAACGAATGGAGTATTATCTTGTATATTGGCGAGTGTTTGTGACCATGAGTGATTGTTATCACTTATCACTCATCAATATAATCGTTATATAGCTCTTGGGGCTTGCTATATTAGCACTATGCGAAAAGTGAAATTAAAAAAACGTATTTAAAATTTTGGTTGGTTTTGAATTGCTGAATCACACTAACTGATGGTTTAAGCAGTAAACACATTGATATGAAACATAAAAGGGGCTTGGTTTTGATAATTTTTTATATTTTTTCTTTTTCAATCAAATAATGAGCGCAATCACCTTTATTATCCTTGTGGCACACAATAAGAGATTTATGTGTAGCCAACATTATTGCCACAACATATAAGTAACAGGTAACAGTGTTGGAAACGGTCATAAGTATTGAATACACACACACACACATATATATATATATATGACACTAGGCTTCACAGGTTTCAGGCTCAACACCTGGTGGTGCCATGGATGTTTGTAGTGGATCAGAGTCCACTTTATTTAAACCATAGGTCCCGTTCTAACAGGGCTATTGAGTGTAGGGCTGACAACCCTACCCCGTAAAAGAAAACATCTCATGTTTCGGAATCTGCCATTTTGGCAGGCGGCCTTGGCCGACTATGAGGCTGTTGCGCCACTGATGATGATGATAAAGAATATAAGTATTGGAATATATACATCGTAATAAATATATAATTATTGGAACTATAACATATGTAAAGTAATATATATATATATTACATATATAACTATAACATATGTAAAAGGAAAAAAATTTTAATAAGCAATTGTAATTATATATATACATGTGGAAGTTAATTCGTTTTTTTTTTTTCCTTGAAATTATTCTATACTATGGTCAATCCCAAAAAGGAGCAAATTCATTAAGACACCATTGTGCGATGTAGTTAACTGCTTGTGACTATTGATGGAGTTGATAAAAAATAATTTCAGATTGAAGTTTTTAATTTTAAATCAAATGCATAAACTCATAACTCCCATTTGTGTAATTTAGATGCAACAATTTAACATCGTACATTAGCCTAGTCCGAACTGTAATATTTGAAAGAGTAGAATTTTTCGCAAAAAACTGAGTGCGTAGTTTACTATTCATTGCGGTAACGAAATATTCTCTTCTAGGAAACTCGATCATTGAAACAAGCAGATTTTTTTTTTCTCGCAAAAAGCCATTAACCATTACCAATTATTACATATTATCGTAATATACCTATTTTACATTGCCGCAAAAAAAAAAATCACGTTTTTTCCTGTGTCGCTTACTGATACGTGATGTGTACTTCAGTGCTTTAAAGCTGAATTGCAATTTTTTTGGTGAGCTAATCATCGATTTTTTTTTAATTGGCGACCATTAAATCGATGATCATAAGAGCTTAAGAAGCGATGATCGATCACTGCGTGCTTGTTTACTAACCTTAAAAAGAATTACGGTTTTTTTTATTATTATTGATTGTATGGTGAGCAAGGTTTATTTAATGTTTTACTTTCCTCATGAAATTTTAAAAAAGTAATCTCCACGCATTTTCTTCTCATTTCTAAAAGATACATTTCAAAGACACACATTTCGAATTAAATTTTTATAGTAGTACATATACATGAAAGCGTCTGAAATAATTTTAACGACAAATTACCATTTTAAACGACAAATAATTTACATTTTTTCGTGTACACGAATATTTTTAGTCTTTCAATATTCATTCGTTTTAGTTTTTTTTTTTTTTTTTTTTTTTAATTTTTAAATAAAAAATTTATAAATATTTTGATAGTTATTTTAAAATTTCAAGTTCGAATATTTTTTTTTTTAATTTATGATAATTGTTTCACAAAAAAATATGTCCTCTATTAAATAATAAAATTTGTTTTTCATATTAAACCGACACTCTATACACATTGCAAAAAAATCAAAGAGATACCAACCCTACCATTTGTATATCTACCCGTCAATGTACATTTCATTGTACAAATTTTTGTGTTCTTGATCTGGTAGTACAGTTCTAACCGTTCCTCCTTTTTTTCCTAATTTGTATGATATATATATCAAACAAATTAAATTGATTTTATATATGATATATATATATATATATAACCCTAAAAATATTAATAAAATCCAAAAGAAATGAATTATTACGTCTTGAAAATATATTTATCAAAGAATATGTACGTTCCATCGATATTACAAATCAGGTTATTTCTGCTCGCAGAAAGCTGAATCAAGTCAAAGACACATCTAGCGAAGTATTCCGATACCATGGAACAGTAATTTCTTTATTTCTTTCGGGTTTTACGGATTTCCTGCACAACACGTTTTCACATTCTATCATTGCATATTTTTGTACAAATGTGTTGTTTTTAATTTGCCAATATATTTCTAACCGTTAAACCTTTTGATTTGTGTATTTATTAAATATTTTTCAGTTTCATTGCTGCAGTTTTTTTTTTTTTTTTTTTTTTTTTTTTTTTTTTTTGTTTGAGAGAGAGGTCTGAATGGTTGATTCACTTCAAGGTTTTTATGGAGAATGCTATGATGGGTTTTTTAATACGATTTTCCCGTAATGAATACCGGTAGAGGCTTCAGTTATACAAAGTGGGTTTTTTTTTTTTTTACTTCACCTCTTTTCAATTCTTTTTTGGTTTTTGTGTTGATGTATTGCGTTTTATATATATTTATATATCCGACTTACAGTCTGGTGATAACGTGCACCTCCAACAAGTAGATTCGAATACGTTGATGTCATGTATTCGCAAACGAGGTGACTCGATAGCGATTGGGACAACACGTGTGAAGCATCTCGCTTTGATAGTCGGGATGTCCCGATAGGAGTTTTTCTTGTTTCCCTTTCATACGACACTCAAATGAGGAAAAAGTTAAATTTAAAAGTTCTCCTGGAAGGCAATGTTTCCAGTCGTTTAGGAAGAGTTCAGAAGAATTGTATATATAAAGATATATTTATTTATTTATTTTTATATAGATAGATTTATAAAGCATTATTCGTGACACCAATAAATAGCGGTATTTACGAATGAATAATGTTCGGAAATGCTATCTATTCTCTTTTTAAGGTGTTGAATTTTCTGGAAGTGAAAACTTTTGCTGATAGCTATTCCTTGCTGAAAATGTGCTGAAGAATAAGGTTTTGATAAATTCGATTGAATACGATACGTGTTTTGACAGTAGATGCTGTTCTACGGCTATTCTGCTGAGGTCGGATGTCATACTATCTTCGTTTCACTTACTCTCAGCGTTTTTCAATGCTTTGTATGCTAGTCAATAGAAAACGACTGATATAAATAAAAATTTCATTCCTTTTAGGAGGAGAGGGAATGAAAGAGGCGTGCTTAGAAAATAGAACATGTTTGGGGAAAAATTCAAAATTCTAAAGAAACAGGATTGTAAAGTTATCAGGGTAAGAAAAACAGTTTGGATCATGTACCCTCTTCGTGGTGTTGTGGCAACACTCACATCTACTGTGCAGGAGAGCTAATGTTCGAATCCGCTGGCGGCGTTGTTGTCGTCACTGCTTTCAGAAATGTGGCGATTCGATGGTGATATTGACTTTGCATCATTCATCAAGAATAGAGCTTCCGGGTTTACTCCCATACGACATGGAAATGCGGGGCAGTGATACCAGAAAGTCATCCCGAAAGGCACTGGCCTTACCTCATCATACTTTGTTCGTGGTTTATATGATGTCCACCTATGTTTCACCCTCATGTTTCTAATTACATGCCCAATACGGGATGAAGTGTGGTGAAAATAGAAACTCTTAATAATGTAAAATTCAATTTACATTCGATTTTGAACCAAGTTCTTTTAAATTACTTTTTGCAATTTTCTTACTTATTGTTTGCTTACGTCAAAATTAATTATATAAGTTTCTTTGAAATATTATAAAAATGCATTTTGTAATAAAATTATATGATATATTTTCTATGACTGTTTCCTCCCTTGTATATTCTGTTAAAATTGATTGTTAGAACATAGAATTATATCTTTTTTTCTTTCTTTTTAATCTTTTTATAGAATTATATCTTTTTATATTATGTATCTTTTCAAAATAAAATTTTTGATGCATGAGGAACTTTACTAAAATTTGATGCTTTTAAGGATATATATATATATATATATATATAAATTAAAATCATGAAGGTTACATGTGGCACCCTATATATATATATATAGGGTGCCACATGAAACCTTCATGATTTTAAATTTTAATTGTAGGGAAATTATGAGTCCTAAAGATTTGTGTTTGCGGTATCATGAATAGCAACGTGTAGCATGAACTTGTTCATAACTCAAAACACATCTCCATCTACCACTCATCGTACTTTCATTTCCATGCACAAAAACAAGTAATATAAAAAAAAAAATTTAAGTCAATTCCTATTTTTTTTTTCTCTATATTGTAGAAAATCCTTTATAAATAATTTTCATTCATTTCTTTAAGTTTATCTGGCGCCATTTGTTGGTAGATATATGCAACTTAAATCTAAAAAAAACTAAAATGAATTAATTAAATTTAATTACTGAATTAATATTTGCAAAAACTGTATTAACATCCAGTGTCATCCGTTACAAGTTAAAAAAAATGTATTTGAACTTGAGTGGATGTATAAAAAGTATTTTATGAACGATTGAAAATTTGAACAAGATATATATAGGGAGAGTGTGAGCTAATAGAAGGAATTGAAAAAAAGCATTAATTTTCGGGACATACTTTTTTAAATAATTTTTAATAACGCATCATATAGCTCGTTCCTATTATCTATTTTACCAGAGGTCAGTGATCGGGAGTCTATTCGAAATTCGAACTCTGACTTTTATTTTTTTAATCATCATTTTTATTTTTCCAAAATTATTGGAATTTATGTTAAATTTAAATGTTAAGGATTCAATTGCATCCTTCAATAAGTAATACAACCAGTTGCAAAATTAATAACAACTTAATTAATTTTGCAACTGGTAATCCAAAACCAAAACATAAAAATATAGGATCGATAAACAGGTATTTCACAAATTCATTTTATCTGAAATTAATTAAAAGCAGATAAATATTTCCTCCCAATAACCTATCTGAATTTTCAACCTGGTATCTTAGAAATCAACGCAAAATTGAATGTTGAGAGTATTTCCTCAGAATTGAGGCTTATAAAAATCTATCTTAGATTAATAATAAAAGAAGATCTTATAGAAGTTATTAAATTAATAAGAACAAAATAAGATTTAATGTATTAAAATTACGGATTCCAATATCGGACCAAAAATTCAATACCGGTATTCGGTATTTTTTAGGTCTTAATACCGGGATACCGGTTTTAATACCGGTAGTAGAAATTTTAGAAAAAGAAAGAAAACACTGTTTTTTTGTTTTATTTGCCAGTTTTATTAGAGAATGTAAATATCATAAAAAATTTGTAACTTATAAATTACAACAGTATATAAAGAATGACTAAAAAAAAAGTAAAGGAACATCTTAATTATTTAAATCACAAAAAGTGTAAATATCACTATTCAGTCTGTGGTACTCCTCCATTCACTTTAAAAACTCTTGAACATTTTTTACATTGTGCCACCATATTCTTTTCATCATATAAATAATGAAACCAAACCGAAGTATTATCAACTGATTTTTTATGTTCTTTAAAGTTATTCTAATTCATTATTATGGGGTATTATTTATGAGTATATATATAATAAATCTGAAAAATATTTTAAACTCTAAAGTATGATATGCAAATACAATGTGAATAACAAACTCACCAATTTAAAAAAATTTCGAAATATTACACACGTTCTTCACAACTACAACCTTGTTTTCACAGATAAGAATTTCTAGTTTTCAGATAAGAATTCTGAATAAGAATTCTAAATTTCTAGTAAATACCGAAAACATTGTATTTAAATTTGTGAATACCGGTATTTTAAAATTGTACAAATGGATCAAAACACCGGTATTGCAATCCGTAATTACAATTACAGCATTTTTGGCGTAACTAATATAACTATATCATTATATTAATTATGCTAATATTAATTATTTTTATAGATATATGAGTTTAATAAAAATCATTGAGTTTGCTTCACAAATTTTTCTACGTCCATTAGTAAAGATAAATTAGAACATAAAATTATAGAAAGAATCAGGAATCAGCTTAAAAATTCAGATTCACAAGTCAGAGATTTTTCGGACGACTGTATTTTAGTTAATAACCTTAACTAAAACGTGACATGTTAAAAATTTCAAATTTTTACGATTTACAAATAGGCCCACTCTCTCGAAGACTCCTGGTTATGATTCTTTCTTTCACTGCAAATATGCATCTGATAAATGTTCTGGTGATATACTACTTCTCCAACAGAAAAGGTGGCCTGATGGCCAATTGCCTCTCTGACTTTTGGTACATCAAGCGTTAGGTTCGAATCCTGGTAGTGGCATGGATGTTTGTTACTGGTTTGGAATCCACGTTAAACTGTAGGTCCCAGACTAATTAGCCTAAAATGTGCACAAAATGACAGTAAAACGACAAATCAAAACCAAACCGACAGGAAGAAAATGGCGATGTTTGCTTTATGGAATTGTTTTATGGTTACTGTTTCCTGACATTGAGAATAAAATGTAATCCTAATAAATATTCCTGTTCCATAATCGATATTATTTGTGGAAATAGTAACTATCACCCATCTTATTTTGTCAAATCAGTTTACGAACATCCTGCAGAAAATTAAATTGACAGAATCAAATTCATTGGAAGTAAAAAATCATTTCTCCTTTCAACGAAAAAAGGATTTTAATGTATTTATTCCAGAAAAACAGTTCTATTAGAAAACTCTAAAATCTTATTAATCAAATTAAATCAAAACGTAAAAATATAGGATCGATGAACAGGCGCTTCACAAATTCATTTTTGCTTAAATCAATTAAAACCAGATAAATATTTCCTCCAAATATCCAATCTGAATTTTTCTCCAGGTATCTTAGAAATCATCGGAAAAGTTTCACTAAATTTAATTTATATTTTTAATCTGACGAAATTGGGTTAAATTATGCAGCAAAGAAAACTTTTATTTGGCTGATTTTTTCAATTTTTGCATAAATTTATCCAATTAAGTTTATTTTTTATCTCATAATTAAGTTTCTGCATAAAATTAGTTTATCAAATACAATTTTTCGTTAAGAAATTCAAAGCTTTTATTTTCAATTAAAAATAAAGTGATTTCATTTCGAAAATATGTTTTATTAAAAATAAGCAAGTAATAAAAGTTAATAGTGAAATCACAACACCCTTTTCAATACCTTGATTCAATTTTAACGTAGAATACGTTTCATGGATGCGCCAATCGAATGAATTCGTTCTAGAATGATGAAATGCAAATTAACATATCACAATAATAATAAATTCGATAATCCTAAGACGCATTAAATATGCCATTTTTTTTTTATGACTTAAATCCATTAAAAAAAGTCAATTTTTTTTCTCAATTCATAATATTTTTATTTTCATAATTAAAAGTCATGAAAAGATTCAAACCAGTTTTATTTTTTATTGAATATCAACTCTTTTTATAATAAATCAGGCATAAAGCGTAGTTCACGTAGAAAAATAATTCTGTACGTGTTCCTATTTAAGTTCTGAGTTTATTATTCGCATAATTTTACTTATTAATTGATTATATTAATTGAATTCCTTTTCTACAGCATTTCGATTGAATGAATTATTTTTACTTGTCTTAAGCTAATCTATAATACTTCAGTACTAATTCTGTCACGTTAATTTTTATAGCATATGCTTATTTTCTATAAGCAAATTTAGAGTACAAGAATATCTTTTAATTAAGTGCAAATATGGAACCTTTAAAAATGCAAGAAAAAAATTTAAAAAAACTTTATTACGCAAAAACTGCTTTTATAGCTATATGATATTAATGAAAGTCATTGAATTTATTTCACAAATAAATTTTAAAAATATTATTAGTAGTAAAAATTTATTTTTACGTCCATTAGTACATCAAGTTATGAGAAAAAGTCAAAAATTTATAAAAAAATCGACTCAGAATTCGGAAATTGTTTTCCGACATTGAGAATAAAATGCAACCCTAATAAATATTACACTTCCATAATTAATATTATTCGTGGAAATAGAAAATATCACCCATCTTATGTTCTCAAAAAACAGTTTACGAACATCTCGTAGAAAATTAAATTGACAGAATCAGATTCCTTGGCAATAAAAAAAATTCGTTTCCCCTCTCAACGAAAAAGTATTTTAATTCATTTATTCCAGAAAAACATTTCTATTAGAAAACTCTCTAAAAGTCTTATTAATCAAATTGAGTCCAAAACGTAAAAATATTTGGTCGACCAACATGTATTTCACAAAATCATTTCATCCGAAATTAATTAAAACCGGATAAATATTTCTTTCAAATATTCTATCTTAATTTTCTCCCGGTACCTTAAAAATCATCGGAAAAAGTTTCACTAAATTCAATTTATATTTGTAATCATGCGAAATTGGTTTAAATTATTATACATAAATAAAGCATCAAAATCTTTTATTGAGTTGTTTTAATTTCTTGCAGGAATCTATCTAATCAAGTTTATTTTTGTTATCTTATAATTAAGTTTATACATAAAATTAGTTTATCAAATACAGTTCTTTGAGAATATTACTAAGCATTTTTTTTTTTTAATTTAAAATGCTAAGTGATTTCTTTTCTAAAATATTTTTTATTAAAAGCAAACAACTAATTAAAATTTATAGTGAAATTAAAGTACCCTTTTTAATACCTTGATTCAATTTTAACGTAGAAGACTTCTAGAATATGAGAGCAACGCATTCGAAATCCCTAAAACACATTAAATATACGCTTTTTTTTTTTATTATCTTATCTTAAAATAATGTATTTTATATCTTTTTCTTATATTATTTTTTTATATTTTGTATTTTAAAAACCTTTTAAAAAAGTTTTTTAATTCGTAATATGTTAAAAGACGAAAAATTCAAACCAGTTCTGCTTATATTAAATATCAACTTTTTTGTAGTAATTCAGACATAAAACATAGTTCACGTAAAAAAAAAAATAATTCTGTTCGTGCTCTTATTTAAGTTTTGAGTTTATTATTCGCATAATTTTACTTATTCTTTTATTATATTAATTGAATTACTGTTTTTCAGCATTCGGATTTAATGATTTTGTTATCTGATTATTATTTTTTTTTTACATTTTCGATTAAATATCTTTTATTAAATGATGGTATTGATTGACTTTTTAATCAATGTATCATGTTTTCAAAATCTCAGGCTTTTGTATTAGACTAAATTTATTTATTTAATTTTACAATTAACTTAGGGGCCTGATGGCCGAGTGTCTAGAACTCTAGCGCTTAGTGATACAGGTTTCGGGTTCGAGCCCGGCGGTGCCATGTATGTTTGAAGGATTCGGAATCCGCTTTAAGCCCTAGACCCCGGTCTCATATGACCGCAGAGCGTCAAAGAAGCCAATCTGACTTCTTCTCATGCACGTCATTCCCAAACTGTAAAGAGGCAACTCAGCTCTTGGCACATTGGTGTGGTGTGGTGTGGTGTAGTTGCAGTGTTTCGGAATCCATTAAACTGTAGGTCCCGACCTAATTAACCTAAAGAGTGCATAAAATTACCGTAGAGCTACAAACCAAACCGACAGGAAGTAAATGGCGATGAATGCTTTTGCACGTGTTTTGAGGTTACCGTTTTCTGACATTGAGAATAAAAGGCAACCTAATAAACTTTCCCCTTCCATCATCTATATTATTCGTGGAAATAGAAACTATCTCCCCATCTTATTTTGTCAAATGAGTTTACGAGCATCCTGTAGAAAATTAAATTGAAGAATCAGATTTATTGGTAATAAAAAATAAATTCGTTTCACATCTCAACGAAAAAGGATTTTAATGTATTTATTTCAGAAAAACATCTCGATTTGAAAACTCTCTAAAATTCTTATTAATCAAATTAAATTCAAAACATAAAAATATAGAATCGATGAACAGGCACTTCACAAATTCATTTTTGCTAAATCAATTAAAAAGCCAGATAAATATTTCCTCCTAACATCCTATCTGAATTTTTTTTCTCCCGGTATCTTAGAAATCATCTCAAAAGTTTCACTTAATTTAATTTATATTTTTAATCTGACGAAATTGGGTTAAATTATGACGTATACAATGCAGCAACGAAAACTTTTATTTTGGCTGATTTTTTTAATTTTTGCATAATTTATCCAATTAAGTTTATTTTTTATCTCATAATTAAAGTTTCTGCATAAAATTAGTTTATCAAATACAGTTTTTCGTTAAAATATTATAAGCTTTTATTTTCAATTAAAAATAGTAAGTGATTTCATTTCTACATAAAATATTTTTTATTAAAAATAAACAACTAATAAAAGTTTATAATGAAATTAGAATAACCTTTCAATATCTTGATTCAATTTTAACGTAGAATACGTTTTTATGGATGAGTTAGGCTATTGAATTAGTTTTAGAAGGATGAAATGCAAATTAACATGCTGCAATAGTAATACATTCGATATCTCTAAAATGCATAAAATATACATTTTTCCCCATAACTTTGAAAGACATAAAAGAGTCAATTTTGTCTAAATTCATAATATTTTGAACTTTCATAATTAAAAGTCATAAAAAGTTCAAACCAGTTCTATTTTTATTAAATATCAACTTTTTGCAATTCAGTCATCAAGTGTAGTTTACGTTGAAAAATAATTCTGTATATGTTCCTATTTAAGTTCTGAGTTTATTATTCCCATAATTTTACTTATTATTTTATTATACTAATTGAGTTCCTTTTTCTTTACAGTATTTCGATTGAATGAATTATTTTTACTAGTCTTAAGCTAATCTATAATACTTCAGTACCAATTCGGTCTTGTTAATTAATTTTTATAGGATATGTTTATTTTCTATAAGCAAATTTAGAGATATTAAGAATGTCTTTTGATTATTTTAAAAAATATGAAACGTCCATTAGTAAAAAAGTAAGAAAAAAAAAATTTAAAAAAACTTTTTTGTTACGTATAAAACTGCTTTTAGTAAATAAAATTATGTTTAGTGAGTCAGAAATTTGCAAAAATATTAGTTTCCCCTCTCAACGAAAAGGACTTTTTTAATGTATTTATTCCAGAAAAACATTTCAATTAGAAAACTCTCTAAAACTCTTATTAATCAAATTAAATCCAAAACGTAAAAATATTTAGGATCGACGAACATGTATTTCACAAAATCATTTCAGCCGAAATTAATTAAAACCGGATAAATATTTCCTCCAAATATCCTCTCTGAATTTTTCTCCCAGTATCTTAGGAATCATCACTAAATTAATTTATATTTGTAATCATCCGAAATTGGTTTAAATTATTATGCATATATAAAACATAAAAACTTTTATGAGTTTCATTTAAGTTGTTGCATGAATTTATCTAATCAAGGTCATTTTTTTATCTTATAATTAAGTTTCTGTATTAAATTTGTTTATCAAATACAATTCTTAGTTAAAAAAATATTAAGCTTTTTTTTTTTATTTTATTCAATTAAAAATGCTAAGTGATTTCATTTCTAAAATAAATATGTTTTTATTGAAAATAAACAACTAATAAAAATTTATAGTGAAATTAAAATACCCTTTTAATACCTTGATTCAATTTTAACCTAGAATATGTTTTAAAGAATGAATTCGTTCTAGAATAATGAGAGCAATACATTCGAAATCCCTTAAAACGCATAAAATATACGCTTTTTTTTTATATCTTATCTTAAAAAATATATCTTTTATATCCTATTTTATATCTTTATTTTTATCTTATCTTTTTTATATCTTGTATTTTAAAAACCATTAAAAGTTATTTCTTTCTGAATGCATAACATTTTTAACTTCCATATTTAAAAGTCATAAAAAATTAAAACCCATTCTATTTTTTATTAAATATCAACTTTCTTGTAATAAATCAACCATAAAGCGTAGTTCACGTAGAAAAAATAATTATGTACGTGTTCTTATTATCACGTATGAACAGGATGTTATTCTGGTTAGGAGTCTGTGACGTTATCGAAACTGACGGCCAAGTAAATAAAACTCCATTGCAAATTTTGCGGAAAATGATACGTCAGACTTTTGACTTAATCTAACTTTGAGAATAATATTTTAAATCCATGGACACGATAACAACAACAAATGATACGTTTGGACCCCTTCACTATTGAAATGCTTCATGAAGAACGTTAGTTTTCAGGAATTTTCTGGAGAATTTGGCTTTTGCTTGAAGTGTTTTGTAGTATGGTTTTGAAGCCCTTTTCATGTTTCGGCTTGGGATTTTAAACATTTGTATTTCCCATCGCTATAAGTACTCGTGGGGCGTTGATCAATTCCTTCTTCTTGAAGTTTCATATTTATCACATGTGGCATTTTCCTGTGCCTATAGAGCTGTTTAGTGCTTCTTATTGTATTTAGAATACTTCATTCTTCATTTATGCCTAGAATTTTCAAATTTTTGATACATTATTTTGGCTATTGAATGTTATAGTATTTCTTGGAGAATTTGGAATACTTCATTCTTCATTTATGCCTAGAATTTCCAAACTTTGGTATTTATAGTCTTTTGGTATTGTATGTGATAACGTTTCTTGTAGAATTAGAATACTTCCTTTTCAGTTACGACAACATTTATCTTACTTTTGCATATTCTTTTAGAGATTCTTGAACAATTCATTCTTCATGAAGTTCTTGATCTATTCAACATTGCTATATTCATGTGGCTATTGAATTTGTCCATTCTTGTAGTATTCCAATTGCTTCATATATCTCTTGCATTATTAAATATTGGCATATTCCCGAGTTTATTCATCCGTTCTCGAATGTTCACACATGATAAGTTGAAATTTGCCGTGCAGATTTCAGTTTTTATTGAATTTATGATCAATATTTGTTGTATGGGGTCACATTTAGTTATCTGATTCTGAAATATTATAAGCAAAAACGATATTTCTGTACGTAATAAAATTTGAGTTTTATTCAAAATTGCAAATTAGTTCATGTAGAAAAATAATTCTGTAACGTGTTCTTATTTAAGTTCTCAGTTTATTAATTTTTTCTGAATTCATGATATTATTAATTTTCATAATTAAAAGTCATGAAAAGTTCAAACCAGTTCTATTTTTATTAAATATCAATATTATTTGATTATATTAATATTATTTGATTATATTAATTGAATTCCTTTTCCTTAGCATTTGTATTTAATGATTTTTATTTAATTATTATTATTATTATTTTACATTTTCGATTAATATCTTTAATGTAAAATATTGATGTAAATTAACTTCTTTAAACAATGTATCAAGTTTTCAAAGTCTCATGCTTTAGTGTAAGATTAAATTTATCAATATATTTCATATTACTTTTTATGCTTTTATATAAAAATTTTTTATTAAAAAAAAAGTATTAGTCTTGCTTTAATTAAAATTTAATTTATATTTATATTTGTATTTATTAATTAATTTATAAACAATTTTTTTATTTATTTATAATTAATTTATTTTAATGTTGCAACCTACGAACCTGAGGGTCGAGTGCCTAGCACTCTGGCATTTGGTGCCATAGATTTCCGGTTCGAGTCCCGGCGGTGACATGGATGTTTGTAGTTGTTTGGAATCCACTTTAAATCGTAGGTCCGGTTTAATATTAATTAATAAAAAATCAATTAATATATCCTTTTACATAACAATTTAAATATTCATCATCATTGGCGCAAACAGCCGCCATGATGGAGCCAAGACCGTCTTCCTACTGGCAGATTTTGAGACGAGAGATGGTTTTTTTCTGCCTCAAAATCTGCCAGTAGGAAGACGGTCTTGGCTCTTCCATCAGGCGCTGTTGCGCCAATGATGATGATGAATTAAATTAAATGTAAAAGGATATATTAATTGAGTTTTATTGTTACACCTTTATCGTTAAAAATTTATTTAAAAAATATCTAATTCATATTCAGTGACAGTTTTAAACATTAAATATATATTTGAATTTTTTCTCTAAGAGTTATAATAATTTTCTCCGTATATTTAAAAATATAAAAAAAACACATTTTAGAGAGACAACAATAATTTAATTAATGTATAGTACTTAAAAACATCCAAAAATAAAAGATTACTTGCATTGTTATTGAATTAAAAATTCCACAACAAAAGTTTATTTTTTAATGTCATTCAATTTATAAACAGCACTAAAAAATTTTTCACTTTTTTTTATATAGTCCACACAAAACTATTGCTTTTATTTTCCGTTAAAAAAAAAAGGAAAAACAACTTGCATAATTGCATCTCTAACGCATTCGAAATAAAGGAAAATAACTTTTACTAGGAACTGAATTTAAATTCAGTCAATTGGATGTCGTATGTGCTTTTGAAAATGGGAAGCATTTTATTTACGTATAGCAATAAAGTAATGATTTCTAAGACCCAAAAGGGCTTTGGTTCTTTTTTTAAATTCCTATTTTCCTAACTTTCTTTTTTTCTTTTATTGAATTATATACCTGAATTGCAGATTCAAGATAATATATTTTATGTATTACCATCTGTATAATTCTATTTTGAAATGATGACTATACTATAAATAAAAATAAATATAGGCAAAGCAAATTCCTTAATTTTTCTGGAACTGAGTGAGTCGAAATTGTACACCATTAGGAGTCAGACATAATACGTCAAATTTAAATGTTTGATTTATCATCCAAAATAAGTATTTTTCATACAATACAATTCGCTCACCAACTGATGCGTATAAGCGAAAACTTTTGAATTATCAGAGATATTCGTAAACTCTTTCTGTAAAAATAATAAAAAGGACACAAAATAAAAGAGTACACAAAAATGTAAATAAAAAGCAGTAGTCAATAAAGTAAAAAAAAAAAGAAGTTCTCAAAAAGTAAATAAAAAGCAGTAATCAATAAAGTAAATAAAAGGGTTCTCAAAAGTAAATAAAGAAACTGCAGGCCCAATAGCAAAATAGAGACCATTGTGATTTGGCAAACATTTTATGGCGCCAACTGGGTGATAAATAGCCAAATGTGGAAACCTGATTTCTTGAACTGTTTTGCAATTAACTTCACTTACAAAGCAAACCAGTTACGTGGCGTACTTGGGCGAGCGCGACGCAAATCCCAACTGCTCTATTCAGTGGAACTGCCAAAAGGGACTATTACGATTTCAGTATATTCTGCCTTTCTTTTATCTTATTGTAGGAATATCTAAATGTTGATAAACATAAAATACTGAATTTTTAGGACCCCGTAGCAGCAACTTTCAGGATAACTTCAATTATACTAGAAAAATGGTTTTTAAATGAGTGCCTATTTCTTAAGTTAGGGCTCACGGGCTATTATGTATTTCGTTTATTTGATTCATGACGGGCTATATCACGCCAATTGACCACTGTAAACACTTCTATATAAATTATTTTTGCTTTTTAAATTCTATTAATATAAATGTAATATTAGCAATACGTAA